>JAADWX010000198.1:0-33763 GCA_023336405.1 Globisporangium echinulatum | reverse complement strand
TTTGGCATGTACGCGTGGATCCGGTACGGCATGAGCACGGCGTACATGGACAAGTCGAAAGCGTCGAACGGTGGACGGTACAATGACGAGACGGTCGACGAGATCAAGATGGTGATCCGCGTACTGCCGTTTGCGTGCTTCCTCATCATGTGGGAGTGTGCGTACGACCAGCTCGACGCGAACTTCCAGTCGATTGCACAGCAGTGCGACTTGCGGCTGTCAACGGACGCTGAGGACCACGCGCTCCAAGTACCTGGTGCGAGTCTCGGCATCTTTGACCCGCTCACTGCGATCTTCCTCGTCAAGTTCCTCGACGGCTTCGTGTATCCGTGCTACAAGCGCGTGATGGGCCGTCCGCCTGGTGCGTACGGCAAAGTACTTACCGGCCTCATCGTCGCGATGCTCACGCTCTTTTGGGCCGGGAGCTTCGAAGTCATTCGACGCAACAGCGGTGCGCTCACGTTCGTGGACCCGACGACTGGCAAGACCGAGTTCACGAATGACACGGGCTCGGGGCAGCCGATGAACGACATCTCGTGGGGCTACGCCGTGCCCATGTACATTTTGATTGCAGTCGCGGGCTGTCTCATCTACATGAGCGCGTTCGAGCTCATCTACAACGAAGTGCCGATGCACCTCAAGAGCACGTGCCACGTTATTTCGCTCTTCACGCTCGCGATGGGGAGCAACCTCACGTCGACGTTCACGCTCATCTTTCAGGACTATATCAAGAACGACCTGAACAACGGCCACTTTGAGTACATGTACTACGCGCTCGGGGTATTGAGCTTTGTCAACATCGTCGCGTACGTCGTCGTGATGCACTGGATGGACTTTGGCATCGCGCGCGTCGACGACGACGCCGAGCTCGTTGAGGAAGGCTCGGTCGGCGACCACCGCGAAGGCCACTACGTCGGGCTCTCGTCGTTCGAGAGCATCTCGTTCGCAAGAGGCTGAGCGCACAAGCGCATGGATATGTACAAGAGCGAGGGAGCGATCGTAAGTGGCGTATGCGTATGTGTGGGAGCGATCGAAGACCGACTTGATGAGTAGCAGTAACGCGACTTCCGACTGCTATCGGCTGTCTGTGAGTACACGAGCCGCGTAACGAGGCTCGAGCATCGACAAAATGGACGCGAACGGCGTCATTACGCATGACAGGCGTGCGTCGCAACCATCATCACAGCTGCGCGGGCGCCTGCCTTTGAGGCGAGTGACAGCCACACGTACAAGTACAAATGTCGGACTAGCATGTGGCCCAATCGCCAAGTAGTCTGTCCGAGCAAGTGGCTGTACACGAAGTCAATTGCCCTCCGAGTTTTTGTATGTTGCCAGTCTGCTTCGTCGTCATGAGCGACTCGTGAAAAACGGTTTGTGATATCGGCTCGTCATGATCAGCTCGTTTGGAACCATTTGTTTCAGCTCTTCGTTCGGAGCTGTACGTTCAGAGTTGTTCGTTTGGTCTTACTCGTTTGGAGCTAATCGGTTGGAGCTACTCGATTAGAGCTATCCATTGTAGCTCAGCAGTACTGTACAAGTGCACTGTCTCCTCCGGTCACTCCTCCGTCGAGTGATCAGAGCGCCGACACCGTCGAGCGGCCATGGCTGTGTGTTGCGAGTCTCTAGTCGCCAAGATCGCAACGTGGCGACGATGACACGAGCTACGTATCCATTCGACATACTGTACACATTTGACAGTGTGGTTTGACAGTGTGGTTTGACGATACAGAAGTACAAGTAGTGAATAACTTACGTGTCTTGAACATGGGATGCATCGTTTCTAAGCTCTTTCTCTCTGTCGCTTTGTCTACAATCAATCAGTCATGTGTGTATGTGGAGTCGTCATCGATCAGTCCTCCATGATCTGCGGAAAGATCTCAATGCTCCGGGTCTTGACAAACAGCGTCATGTTGTCCTTCGCCGTGCGCAAAAAGAGCCGCGTAATGAACGCGTGCTGCGCCGACAATGTCGCAAACGCTGCCTCGTCAACGTGCCACGCAGCAATTGCGCTGTCGTCCGCGCACTCGCTCGCCGAGTCGCACCCTTCGTCCGGCGCGAGCTGCTCGTCGACGACTTTGAAGAAGATCGCACTGAGCGGTTCAGGGCAGTGGAGCCGCTCGAACGCGAGTGCAAAGTCGTTGCGACTCAGCGTGCTGCGACTGTTTGGATCGTGGCCAACGACGTTGTGCAGCGCGGCAAAGATGATCGTTGCGAATGACGCGTCGCAGCGCCGCATGGCCGAGACGCCGTCGCAAAAGTCCTGCGCGTTGATGAAGCCGTCGTGGTCCTGGTCGAGAAACGCAACGAACGACTTGTCGTCAATGTACGGCGAGAGGCCAATGCCTTTTGCAAGTACGTGCGCTTTCGCAAGTGGAATGCGATCGTGGCCGTTCGGCGACAGCTGGCGGATCATCACGTCGATCGTCTTCGGGTCGACGAGCGACTTGTAGTCCGCTTCGCTCGACTCGTGGAGCATCGCGCTCATGAACGTCGCCATGTTCTCCGACTTGCGATCAAAGTTGAACCGCTGGAGGCGCTCCATCGTCTTGGCGAGTTCGCGGTCGCTCCGTTCGTCGCGGAGCCACGGGTGCGCGAGGATCTCGTCGACTGTGATGCGGTCCGCCGCGCGCACTTCGAGCATGCGCGCGACGAGCTCTTTCGCCGACGTCGACACGTGCTGCCAGTCGTCCTTGTGGAACTGAAAGTCGCCGCGCGCGATCTTGAGGAGGATCTCGACTTCGCTGTCGCCCTGGAACGGCGGGTACCCCACGAGCAAGATGAACAGGATCACACCGGCGCTAAACACGTCGGCTGCTGGCGAGTACGCATGTGCGCTGATGACTTCCGGCGCAATGTACCCGACTGTGCCGGCCATGCTCGTGCCGCCTTCGAGAGGATTCGCCTTGCCGTTGACCATGCGCGCGAGGCCAAAGTCCGTGACGACGATCTTCGCGTCCGGCGCTTTCGAGGCAAACAGAATGTTCTCCGGTTTGATGTCGAGGTGCAGGATGTTGTACGCGTGGAGCGCCTGGAGCGCCGACATGAGCTGCTCGAGGATGCGCGCAGCGTCGCGCTCGCTGTAGCACCCGCGCTTGACAATACTGTCGTACAGCTCGCCGCCTTCACAGAGCTCGAGGATGATGTAGATCTTGTCGTGCTCTTCGTACACTTTGTGGATCGTCACAAGGTTCGGGTGCTTGATGTTGTTCGTGATGCTCCTTAGGATCTCGACTTCCGACACGACGGCTGCGCGGTTCCGGAACTTGGCGACGTCGACGCTCTTGACGGCGAAGCGCTGGCCCGTGCGCTTGTCGACGATCTGGTGCACGACGCCGTTGCCGCCGACGCCGAGAAGATCGCCGAGTTCGTAGTGCTGGAGCCAGTTAAGGATGTCGATGCAGTCAGTCAGCGCTTTGCACCACCGCAGCTTCGTCGCCGCGTCCTTCGCACGAAAGATCCACGGCCGCTCAGCTGCCGACGGCGTGACCGCAAAGCTGCAGGCGTCGAGGTCTTCAAGGAAGCCGTCGGCCGTGATCTGCGCGCGCCGACGCGCTTTGACCGCGTGGCCGCCGGGGCCGTGCGCGACTTCGTAGTACGACAGCATGCGGCTGTTGAGCTCGACGTACCGCGTCTTCCACTTCTTGCGCCACCGAAAGCCCTGCTTCTCCATCTCGCCTGCGAGCATCGGCGCTTTGACCCAGAGCTCCCGGCCGCCGTGGCGCTCTGTGATCGTGTGTGGTACCGCGACCGGTCGCGGTGATCCCGACGCAGTCGACGACACTGGGGTACGCGCGTGCATCTTGAACTTGCTGCTGCTATTGCTGCTGCTGCCACTGTTTGCGAGTCCGCAAGGCGCGATCGAGCGCTTCATGCTCTGGAGCAATGCGGCTGCGCGCTTGTGTACTGGTGTTGTTGGTTGCGACGCTGACGGCGACGTTGGGAATGCGCTGGCAAACGAGTCGCGTGCGAACGCAGTGCTGTTCGTGCTGCTGTGGTCCGTGTACTTGCGCCACGAACGCACGCTGGTGCGCTGCTGGTGGCTAATGGTGCTGCTGCTGTGTGTGCAACTGCTGCTGCTGCTGCACTTGTGAATGCGCACAGCAATGGGATCGACGAGGCGCTCAAAAAGCGCTTTCGATCGGTGTGTGAGGTTGTTGCTAGCGATGTGCTCGGCTGTGCATGCGTCCGTAGCAGTCATGGTCGTCGTTGTCGTTGCGGCAAAGCAGAAGCAGACAGACAAGTGTGAGTCGCGTTGCGAATTGGACAATGCAGCAGTTGCTCCAAGCAGCACGCTGCACGCATCAGGCAAGCCAAAGCACGACTACCAATCCGACAGGCAGATGATATACAAGCAGGCACGCGAGGAGGTAGACAAGCGGACGAAAGCGCAGATTCAAGCTATTTCATCTCATTTGATCCAAGTCATCTCATATTCAGTGGCTGAACTCTGCACCTTCACACACACACGTACGTCGCTTCGTGCCAGCCACACAGATCACAACCAAATCATCAATCAGCCACTTGGAATCCAGCTGAGCACGCCAGCGTACCTCGTTTGGACGAATGGATCGAGCGAGCAAGCGATCGAGTGTGGGTTGTTTGTGTCTGGTTGCGGACTGACGAGGTGCGAGCACAATCGGCGCTGGCTGTTCGTCGTGCGTGCACTTGCTTTTTGCTTGGCTTGCGCGCGCGTGCACGCTCGTTCGCTTGCTGTGTTGCGACAGCTCTTCCACTCGTGACGTCTGTCAGAGCTGTGGCAAAGTCGCGCATGCCTGATGAAACCATGCTTTGTTTTTGTTCACCACTGCGGCGTTCTTTAAATGCAAGCGTGACGACGGCGAGTGAGCAGCGTATCGGCAATTACAAAATGGTATCAGTATGTGCACGCATTCCTAGTCATCATACAAATATCTAGATATTCAAACGATTACGATGCTTCGCTCTAAATATGTGCTGTCACTTGTACAGTGCGTCATCGCAACGAATGTTGGCGCAAAAGCTGGATTGTTACGAGATTCGTTCAGCGCAAACGCTCTAGTTGAATGGTGCAACTTGCTGGGTCAGGAACGAAGCGGGTGCGATGCAAGCAACGCAAACCAAAGTGTTGCCTGCAAAGTGTTGCCTTCTCGATGCTATCGAGCGAGACTGAAGGTACTGATGTCATGGCGCTCATAGCGTGCACATGTGGATGTCATACCAGTCGGTACGAAATCTGTGCAGCCAATGTCGTCGCTCGTGGCTATTGCTTGCGCTCGTTGCAGCAGCACCGCTACACATCAAAATTCGATTGCGCTTGATCTCGTACGATTGTGCGCAGGCGCAATGGCCACAATCCTCGCACGAAGCAGCGCTTGTACTCAACTCCAGATTGTGTTAATGGGTCACGATCGGCAAACTCAACACACTAACTGCTCACTCGTGTGCTTCGAATCACTCTTGCCAAACTATCACCACATGCTTGATGCGGAGTAGCGATCCTTCGCTCCTAACAACCGCTTCTCGGATGTCTTGTGTGCTTGCTTGTCCGCCTCTGGCTCGAGCGGAGAACGACAGGACAGTCGACTGAGACTGAACGAGTTGCGAAACTTCGCACCCACGCACGCAGTGCGAGCTGAACGAATGAACTGCCAAGCCAGCCAATGCAACATGAGGCACGTCCAACGCAGCAACGACGCTCTGGTTTGTGCCTGGTGCTGAATTCTACTTCAGCCAAGAAGCATTCGCTCACATCCAGACGGACATCTGAAGCAATGGCTGTGTCGAGACAAGCTAACAGTCGGGTGCGACCGAGTTACAGGAAGCAGCAGCAGTGGCCGCATTGCGTGTGAGCGTACGATCTGTCGCAGTGCCGCGTCGCGCATGTAACTCTGTCTCACTTGCTCGATCGCACAGGTGCACCACTCGCGTGCGCGGCGACTTGGCTGCTCCAAGTCCCGAGTGCTGCAAGTGACGACTTGGCGTCGCAGCGTACGATTTCACTCGAGCACACTCGCTCACGAGCGAGCAGACGAATGGCTTGAAGTTGTCTCTTCGCAAGTGCGCACGTGTGTCACCAAGCAAAGTTCACACCTGCTTCCTGAACTTTGTCCATCGCGACGATCTTATGCGAGTAGGTACTGCAATAGAGGCGAGATGGAGACGAACAGTGAGTGCTGCGAAGATCGTAGCAGCCGCCAACAATAGAGCAAACGAACGACACCAAGCAACAGCGATTTGATGATGTTGTTGCTGTCAGCGAGCGAGCAGGGTGCGATGCCACAGAGCTGCTCGACGAGCGAGCATCGTGACGAGCTGGGCATCGCTCAAAGCGTGTGCACGCACGTGTGCTTGTACGTGCTGTTCAGCGCGACTGAACCAGCCGTAGCGACGCTGGCGAGCTGTCTCGCACTGCTTGTCTTTGACTCATTGCATGCACGCATGCGGCACCGCAGCTGGCTGATTGTTGTCGGGTGAAGGCGCTCGTCGCTGGTCGCAAACGACGACGTGTCGCTTGGTCGTCTTCGTTCCACCGCAAACATGCGGCGACGTTTGGCTGGCTAAGATCAGCTCCAGGCGCCAAGCTCGAGGATCGATCGTGACGCGCCGACACTCGCTTCCGCAGTCGAGTCGACATGCACTTTTTCCAGAGACGAGCCGCCATGTGGCCATATGTGACTTCATTCTGTTGACGCGCATGTCACCACATCGTAATGCGCAGTCTTAGTCTGAGCCAGGACCGAACAATCAATCGAGTTGCTTGACCACTTTGCTGGGACGAGGTGCCATCACTGATGCTGGACGCGTGCGAGTGCGTGCTCCACTCGTGCCTTCCATACGCCACAGCCAGTCAATCGCGGATCCTCGCGTCAACTACCTTTGTGTGTGTCGTATTACGCTCCACGACGAGTCGCGCCATCGAGTCACGACGTCGCAAGTGATTGCAAGCAGGTCGTCTGCACTCGCGTACATCCCGGTACCCATGTCGACTCAACAACGTGTTCAGCATGGATGGTTCTGGTAGAAATGGCGAAACCCGATAGTACTCGCAACGCCACTGCCGACAACTTCACGACTACAACTACTCTCAAGCCACCGGTCATCGGTAGTCGTGCATGCGCGCGATCGCAGACGGCGCTGCTGCGAGCTGACACTCGGTCGTCTGTGCGTTGTAGAAGTACGCCTTTGCAGTCGCGGGGTCGTAGAACTCGGTCATGCCAGCACTCGCAGCAGCGCCTCGTGCAACGCGCGGTGTTGCAAACTCGCGCGGCCGTGCGAACGAGCTCTCGAACGTGCGCGCATTGTAGTAGTAGTACAGACCCTGTGTGAGGTCGTAGTACTTGGCCCAGTCGCTGCCACCAGCTTCGATCGCAACACTGCCGCGTCGTGCAGTCTGAAAGCTGCTGGGCCGCGCAAACGTGCTCTCGAGCGTGCTGCTGTTGTAGTAGTACGAGCACCCGCTCTGCGGGTCGACGTACTTTGCCCACTCGCTGTCCCGTGCGCTCCTGATTGCTGCACTCGGCGCATCGCTTACGAGCGCTTGGCGTGCAGTCTCGAACGCTATTGGCCGCACAAACGTGCTCTCGCATGTGTTGTTGTTGTAGTAGTACGCAGCGCCGCTGCTCTCGTCGTAGCGCTTTGTCCAGTCGCTAGCAGCAGTAGTGGCAGCGGCTGCTGTATTACTATCGACCTGGAACTCGCGTGGCGCGCTGTAGCTGCTGCTCTCGGTCTCTTTGTTGTAGAACCACTCACGACCGGTCTCAGCGTCGACGTACCGTTCCCAGGCGCCACGCACTTCAACAGCCTGTCGTCGCGGGTACATGCGCAACGCCCAGCCGTCCTTCTCGTCTTGCTCGATCTCAGACGGCCACTTGGATGGGAATTCGTTGTCGCTGTAGTCCACGCGCTTGGCGTCAAAGTCGTAGAGACAGCGGAACTCGTGACGCCGACGCTTGCCGCCAGCGTGGACGTTCAGCCAGCACTGCATGCCCAATCGTCGTCGTCGTCGTCGTTGACGACGCAAGGAAGCAGACAATGTGGACGTTGGGAGGGAGGGAGTGAGAGCGCAGATTGAACGACAGCAACAAACACTTACACGCACAGACATACACTCATAGAGTGCCGTACCGTGTTGCAGAACATCTCGCTGCAGTCCTTGCACTCGATCTGCGCAATGTGCGTGACTTGGGGCGAGCCATCTTGATGGACCTGTTGACCTACACCACAATTATCGCACAGCGGCTTGGGCAGCAAGTCGAGCACATCTTGTGGACGCCGGAAGCGCACTTCGCCAGTCTCTTTGTTCTGCGTGCACGAGCGTTCATCAGCCACAGCAACGTTTGCCAACCGCTTACATGTATGTGCCGACGCATGCAACAACAGCAGACAGCACGCACGTAGTAGAACGTCTGGCCAGTGCCGTGCTGCTCGACGCGCTTCCAGCGGTACTTGCGCTGGAGCACAAGCTCGCGGTACCGCTCGCGGCCGCGTCGACCGCGATAGTGCGCTTGCACGAGCGCGGCCGCGCGGTGTTGCAGCTTTGCTTCACGCACGAGCGTCTCGATGGCACGTTGTCGTGCGGCTGCGACTTGCACGCGCGCACGTTTCGCGCGCCAGTGCGTCTGCACCGTGAGCGCTGCACGCACGACGTGCTGCTGCGCCTGTTCACGCACGAGCCTCAGCAGCTGGGCGTCGCGCCGCCCTTGTTTGCGCTTCCACGCCGCTTGGAGCCTGGTTACTGCTGCGTGCTCAATGCGCTGTTGTCGTGCAGCAACAACGAGCTGCAGTGCAACCAGCCGCTTGGTGTTGCGCCAGTGCCGCTGGATGCGCGTTGCTGCGTCGTGCATGCGTTTGGCGTGCAGCATGCGCGTTGCAACGATACGTTGCGCACGTCGACGACGCACATGCGTTTGTATACACAACGCGGCACGTTCGCGTTTGACGTTGCTGTCACGCAGCTGCTGTCGCCGTTGCATCACGATGCGACGTGCTGCACGTGCGCGAACGAGCCGCTGCACTTTGATAGCAGCGTCGCGCTGCTCGCAGGCGTGTGCTGCGTTTGCGCTGCGCAGTTGCAGCAACTGAACGCGCGCACAGTAGCTGCGCCATGCACATTCGATACATATAGCTGCTTGCGCATACCATGCATTGCGCGCAAGCCGCTTGCGCAACCGCGTTGTCAGTGTATCACGCAGTCGCTTGCGACGCCACGCGCGCTGTATGACCCGCGCTGCGTTGTGCACATGCTCGATACGCTGCTGGGCTCGGATGCGCCTGCGTGCAAAGCGCGCTTGCCGCTGTCGCACACAGCGCTGGATGCACTGAGCAGCCTCATTCTCGCGCCGGCGCTGGAGCTGCATGACCACTGCTCGTTTACGCGCTTGACGGCCGCGATACACGCGCTGCATTCGCGTCGCTGCCATTCGCTTGTGTTTGATCGCGCGCTGTTCGGCCGCTCGGCGCTTGGCGACGTTGGCGCGATACAGACTTTGGATGAGCGTCGCAGCGCGCCAGCTCGCGCTGTACGCTTCGAGTGCGAGCCAGTCAGTTGCGCGGTGGCGCGGCGCAACGCCACGGAAGCTGTCGCTCACAACAACTGTCGCGAACCGCCAATGGTGCGCGAGTGCGTGGAGTGAACTCGTTGCGACGCCTGTGCAGTCCGTGACGTCGAGCAACAGCAGCTGACAGCACGTCGCAGCGAGCCACGACATGCCCGTTGCGGTCACGGCACGGAGTCCACGCAGTCGGAGCGTCTGCAATGCACGGGCAGTTGCTGTCGACTCGGCGAGTGCGAGTAGACCGACGTCCGAGACGCGCACGCAGCCCGAGACGTCGAGGTGCGTGAGCGCAATACTGAGCGAGCCGATACGTGTGAGCGTCGTGTCCGTCACGTGTGCACAGCCCCGGAGCTCGAGGCGTGTGAGGTGCTCGAGCGGCCGCGATAGTGTTGGCGCGTCAGCTGAGGCAGCACGCAACAGATTGCTGAACGCGCCGTCACTGACGCCGTTACAGTCGTTCAGAGTCAGTGCTGTGAGCTGCTGGGCGTGCACAAGCAAAGCGTTGACACCAGCACTCGTGACGCGCCGACAGCCTGCGACGCGGAGTGTCGCGAGCGCGCGGCTTTCGACTGCGAGCGTCTGGAGCGTCGCGTCGCCGAGTGCTGTGCACCGTGATACGTCAAGGTGCCGGAGCTGTCGGCAGTGCCGTGCAAGCGCTGCGACACCGTCGCACTGCTGTTCGCTTCCAGTCGTGGTGGTACGACTATCACTCAGCGCCCGCGGATCAGCAAGTAGCACGAGCCCAACTGCATCGAGATGTTCGAGGTCGCTGCATCCAAGCGCGACAAAACGCAGTCCGTTGTCCGAGACGCGCACGCAGTGGCTCACGCTCAAGCGGCGCAGCAGCAGCAAGTGGTCACCCACCGCGCGCAGTGCGACGTCCGTGAGTTTCGTGCAGCCCGAGACGTCGAGGTGCGTGAGCGCGGTGCAGCCGTCGCACAGCCAGCTGATACCGACGTCTGTGAGCATCGCGCAGCCTGTGAGCACGAGCGTCTCGAGTGCGCTGCAGCGCTCCGCGAGCGCCAGTAGCGCGACGTCCGTCAGCTTGTACGGCAGCTCGCACCGCGTGAGGTCAAGCGTCTTGAGCTTGCTGTTGGCGCTCGCATTGGCAAACGCCACTACACCAGCTGTCGAGACGTCGCGGCAGCCGCGCAGGACGAGTTGCTGCAAAGCGCTGCATTGTTGGCCGAGTGCAAGCAGCAGCGTGTCCGACACGGCAGCGTTGCAGCCCGAGACGTCGAGCATCTCGAGCGTTCGGCAGCCGTGGACTACGCGCTCGAGCGCAGCGGCCGGCACGCGCGTGCAGCCCGCGAGACTCAGCACTGTAGGGGTCGCCGTATAGCGAGTATGAGTATGAGTGGCATGGCGACTGCAGGTTTGTCTAGTTTGTGGACACGAACGTACGCACCTTGGAGCGGCAACTGGAGCTCGCCGATCGTGCTCACGGCTGCACTCTGGAGCGCTGTCACGTAGTTTAGATTGAGCGTCTGGAGCTGGCGGCAGCAGCTCACGATGTGCCGCACACCGATGTCTGTGAGCTGCAAGGACGCACACACGCACGCAGTCAGTCGCTGGCTGCTAGACTCGTACAGCGATATTGGCATGTGTGCACAGCCAGTTAGCCGCAAATGCCGCACCTTGGCAGCGCGCTCGAGCACGAGGTGACGCAGCGATGGACATGCGTCGCCGATCGCAAACGCTGCTGCGTCCGTGATCTGTGCACCATACACACGCAGTGAGTGAGTCTATAGTGCGAGTGTGAGTGTATACATAACCCCACAGAGCCGAGAGCGCTTGCTCGCGGGTCGTACGTGCTCGGCGCCAGCGAGGTTAAGCGACATGATCTCAAGTCGCTGCGGCGGTAGTCGCGTCGGCGATGCGACACGCCGACCAATGTCGACGTTACCAGTCACCAACACTGCGTCAGCGAGCTGGTTTGATGTTCGCTTTGGTGAGCTGCTGCGAGCGCCGCTGCGCGGACGTCTGTGCGGTGACTCAGCGCTGACGAGCACGCTGAATGACGATGACGATACTGTCTTGTGGTTCGTTGTCTGTCGACTCGAGCTTGAATCCGCAAGCTTCTGGATACACGAGTCTTGAGCAACAACTGACCAGTGCTGTGTGAACGCGCATCGTAGTGAATATGCACACACACGCAGGCGTGCAGCATGAGAGAGCCGGATCGCAACAGCACTGCTCGAGCTGCTCGAAGCGACAGCTAACACGGCACTTGACAGCGGTGGTACGCATCGACCCGCAGAGTGAGCGAGTGAGCAAGGGCGCGTGCGCTATCAGTACCGAGAGGTCGAGGTCGCTGCCGACGAGCAGTTCGTCCGGGATCTCGTGGTACGGGAACACTGCGTCGAGGTCCGACACGACATGCTGAATAGCTGCCGGTGATGCATCAGGAGGAGTAGGCGAAGAGCGTGTGCTGTCGGTCGCAGCGGCCGGAAGTTTGCTCAGTCGAATCCCGTTGTGCGCTCGCCGCCCTGCGATCTTCTTGAAGCCCATGTGTGTGTGCGCGAGTGACTGACGAGGCACTGTACTGATGAACTCGCGACTCTTCAGGAATACCAAAGCAACATGGCTACATTGGGCACAACGAACAGCGTCAAACAAGAAGCTCCAAACGAGCAGCTTCAACTAAAAGCTCATAATGAAGAGCTTTAAGCGTGCACCGCACAACGAGCACCGCTGATGTTGAGCTGATCTTAACGAGCTGCTATCAGCAAGCCTTGCATTTTGAGCATTGTATAACATGCCTTACATAACGAGTCGAGCATAAAGAGCGTTGTATATCGAGTCGCGTATAACGCGCAGCGTATATGAGCCGTTCATTACCGTAGCGATTAGAGGTGCATCGTACGTGTCTGCAGGATGGATATGTGGTTGCATCATCACACTGCAGTCTTGGTGACTGGCGGCTCAGCACGCGCAGCTTTGGCCGACGACGGCTCGACAATATCGGCGTCCGGCTCTCTCTCGAGCACCTGTTTCGCCCACTTGCGGATGCGCGGCAGCGCGTAGCGGTAGCCAACGTCGATGATCTCGTCCATCTTGTCAAATTGGAGCGTGCCGTAGTCGTTCACGGGCGGCCGCAAGTACAGATCAATGCACTCGGCTTTCATGCGGTCCTTGTGCTGCTCGGACGAGACGTACGCGAGCGCAGCCGAGACGTCGCCCATCGACGGCACGCTCACAGTCTTCGCAAACGGATTCACTTTGTTCCAGAGGAGCCACCAGCCTGAGAGTGAGCTGCCGTAGCTAAAGTAGTCGCGCCGCGGCTCACTCCCGACGTCGACGGCAACGATGTACTTGATGCCGCCTTCGTCTTTCATGACGTCGGCCGGCAGATTGTTCATGTATCCGCCGTCGACCAGCACCGAGCCGTCCTCGGAGATCGGCGGAAGGTACCCCTGGAGCGTCATCGACGCGCGCACTGACTTCCACACGAGCCCGCTCTGGTGCACGTTCATGCGCGACTTGGCAATGTCGGTCGAGACGCAAAAGTAGTTGAGCTGGAGGTCCTCGATCGCGAGGTCGTAAAAGTGCGCGCGGATGCTCCGGTTGAACCGCGCGCCGTGGAAGAACGACGAGATCGGGAGCGTCAAGTCCCGGAGCTTTTCGCTCACACTGCTGAGCGACGACGCAAGTGCGCGGATCGTTGAATGGACGCGCCCCAGGTCGTGCGGATGCAGCGCGTACGCCGCGCCAATGAATGCGCCAATGCTCGTGCCGCCGACGACGTCGACGTGGATACCGCACTCGTCCAGTGCGCGCAAGACGCCAATGTGCGCGAGGCCGCGCGCGCCGCCGCCGCCGAGCACGATGCCGACCGCGTTGCCCGTGATGCGGCGACAGAGCCGCAAAAAGTCGGGAGCGTGGTCGTCGAACGGCACCTGGACGTTGTGGAAGCCGCTGATCCACTCGTACTTCTCCATCGGCAAGAGGAACCGCGGGAGTATTGTGGCTGGCTGCTTCGCTGTCGAGCCAAGCCGCAGCTTCTTCTTGAGCGCGTGGGTCTTGGACGCGTCCGACGCTGCGAGTTTGGCCGCGTCCGCGACGGCTGTGAGCGTCCAGTCGGCTTCGCGCAGCCGCACGACGCTGATCGCCGCGCTCTTTTGCTCCCACGCACTCTGGAGCGTCGCAGCAATGTCGTGCAGGAACGCGTGCTCGGGCTGCGCGTCCGAGCAGAGCAGCAGGATGTGGTCGGCCTGCCGCACGCACAGCCGCGTCCACGGCGTGAGCGTCGCGTCGGCCTCGTAGATCACGAGCTCGTGCGCGCCCTCGACGTCGCCGAGCCACGTGCTGAGGTTCGCCCGCGCGACGCGCGAGTTTGCGATCCAGTGCTCGCCGAGCAGCGCGCGCGCTTTCTGCGACGACACGCGCCCTGTACTTGCAAGCGTGCGCAATGCAGTCCGCAAGTGCACGCAGAACGTCTCGATCTTGGTCGTGCGCGTGAGCGAGAGCACGGCGACTGTGCCGAGCGGCAGCGCGTGACTCGCCTGCCGCTCGCGCGACGCCTCGGCTGCGAGACTCAGTGACAGCAAGTAGTTGCCACGCTCGCGCAAGCCGTGCCCTGCGCCTGCGTCGGTCGCTGCATCAAGCCGCCGCGTTGTCAAGTGCGTCGCGAGGTTTGTCGTAAAGTGCACGAGCACGGTCGGGCTCTCGGCCACGACGTAGTCAAACACACTGCGCGCCATCTGTGCGATCTGCGAGTCGCGGATCGCAAACACCGACGAGTCGCTCCGACCGGCCGCAAGCATGTCCAGCGCGCCGAGCGTCGCGCCGCGACCGAGCTCGCGCGTCGTCTCGACCTCTTTGCCGCGGTGGTAGTGCGTTTGCACGGCACGCAGGCGGCCACTAATGACCGTGAACACCGAACTACATGTATCGCCGCGGTGGAACAGACTCTCGCCGCCGTGCAGGTGCAGCCAGTCGAACGAGCTGTCGGCGACGCACACGAGCGGTGCGTACTGCTCGACGAGGTGCTGTGCGACGCGCACAGCGACACTCGGGACCTGGAGTAGACTCGCAAAGAGCGCGTCGGGGACCCAGAGCAGCCGCACGGCCGTGTCGCCGCACACGGCGCGCGTGACGGCGTGGCTGCCGACAAAGCACGCCGCCGCGCCGACTTCGCACCCGCGCGTCGCAACGTACATGGCGACGAACGTGCTCTGCTGCGTCTGCACCTGCACGGTCACAGTACCGTCGACGACAATGAACACGCCACTCGCAGCTGCTGCAGTTGTTGCTGTACAGCTTGTGTTCGGGCTCGCGCTTGTGCTCGCGCTTGCGCTCGTCACGACGTCGTGCGGTTTGCACTTGATGATCTTCACGCACGCACCGAGCGCTGCACGCAACTCGCGGTCGTGCAGTCCAATGGCCTCAGCAACGACAGCGACGCACTGCTCCTTGACACCGATGCTTGCCTCGAGTGTCTGCGGCGCAATGAGCGGCGTCGGGGCGACGATCTTGGCGTAGAGTCCAAAGTGGTGCATCAGCGACTTGGCCGTGATCTTCTCGACCTGGCTGAGCGCCGTCTGCGCGAGTCGGAAGAAGCTCTCGGGGTGCGCCTGTACGACGCGCGCGATCGTGTGCACGGGGATCTGGAACACGGTCGTGCTGTCCGACACTGCAGTAGCCGAGAGGTTCCCGCAGACCTTGCGCATATGACGGTCTGCACTGTCGCTTGATGACGAAGGTTGGGACGACGATGTCGACGACTGGTGCTGCTGCTGTGCATCGCTGATGAGCGCGACGAGCAGCGCAAGTGACGATACGACCGTCTCGCCGCGGCGCACAGACTTGGCAAACTGCGCATCGCTGCTGTCGCTATGGATCGTCAGTGTGGCCTCACCAGCGACAACGAGTAGGATCGCGCCGTCGTGCTTGCCGCGCGCAAAGATGTCGTCGCCGCGCGCGAACCGGAGGATGCGCAAGTCACTGTCAGTGTGAGTATGTGCGTGTGTGGATGTGTGGATGGTCGGCATGTGTGAGAGCAGATGCACATGTACGAAAAGTGCGAAGCAGCGCGTGAGGGTCCGTCTGTCAGTCACTGTGAACCATTCTCTCCCGTGTCAAGAGCAGCGACAGCAGCAGCAAGGAGGCAGAGACGCACTTGGCTAGCGGCTCGACGAACTCGCCACGGAGGAACGAGAACACCTGTGCGTCAATGGCAGCAGTAGCAGCATCAACGTCCATCGCGACAATTGCGTTGCATGCGTGAGGTTACGGATTGTCAGCACAGATGCCAAATAAGCGACCGCAACGACGCACCTTTGAGAGCGTGTCGTAGATGAGTTTGAGATCCTCGGGCCGACACTTGTCGCGCAAGCTGCGCGGAAACACGAAGCGGTCCTGCCGATCAAGGATCGCGTTCTCTTCGATGCGGTCGCGCTCGATCGCCAAAAGGTCCGTGAACGACCGCGAGTGGCGCTTGCGCTTGGACGTCGGCGACGTCGGCAGCTGCGCGCGCGTCGATGCGGGTGGCAGTTTGCGTGGCCGCACTTGCCGCGACGCAATCCAGATAAAGAGCGTCAAGATTGCACCGACAAGTGCAGTAAAGACTGCAACGCCACCGACGAGGTAGTGTCGCTGCTGCGGCACGAGCCACGGTACGAGGCGTGCGACTGCAGCATCGAGTGCAGCTGTCCATGCATCCAGAGTCGCAGCCGCTTCGCGTGCGAGCAGCAGCGCATGACGCTCGATCGAGCGCGCAGCAGTGTCCATTGCGGTCGTCGTTGCTTCTTTGCTTGTGATGGCTTGCTTGCACGTGCGCGCTCGCTTTCTCGTCTCGCGGTCGTCGCTGCTTGCTTGTGATGGCTTGCAGGTACGCGCACACTTTTCTTGTGATAGCTGACTCGTGAGACTGTCCTTGCTATAGCTGCTGGCTCTTGCGCTGCAACTTTGGATATGGCACAGTGATCTGCTTGGAGAATGCAGATTGGCGCCGTTTCTTCTGTGTGATGTGGCGCACCCTGTCAATCACAATATGATGCAATCATGCTATTTTGTTCGCTTCTCCAATAAACAACATCGAAATGTAAATAGACATGTTGTTTCACCACTCAAATAGAAAAGTCTGTTGTCATGGTTTTTCATACATTTAAGTAATTCATCAAAACACATCGAAATGTCATTTTTAACACTCAAAAATAAGAAACGTGACGAAGCACCTCGTGACACTTTATGGACGCTGATCCGTAGCCTAAAAAGTGCAATCGGTGGCCTATTGATTTGTGCAGGTATACTATTATAGGCAAATTGGTTGACGATTACGAACAACAGTCAACTCAAATAATGACGTTGGTGTTTTCGACACCAACACAGCCAACCTTAAATGCAAGCACATGGTCGGTGGCGAAAACCAAATCGCTCGACTATAAATGCTTGCATTTGGTAAACTTCCAAAACCGATTCAGATCATATCGAACGACATATGTTTGCAGCAACCTGGTCAAAACGAAGCCATTTTAGAGTATGTCGCAACACGACTAATATTAGTGCAACGACAGCCCAACTATCGAAGGACGTTGATAGCTAAAGCATAATTAACGCACACCGCAAGTGATTCAGAACTACAACCAGTGACGGAAGTATCATCAGCAAATAGTAAACGCAACGATATATGAATGCTTGCACCTAGTACAGGCTTGGAGAACCACTTTAACTATTTCGTAAAAACTTATTTAAGCACTTCGATCAAATTTGTTTCGCAAAACTTGTTTGCAATACGCACAAACGATGGGTCTTCAGTCTTGTCAACCGCGTTAAAACCTGATAGCAATCTTTTTCTGCCCTTCAATGAGCAATGAGTTGGAGCTTGCACAACCTTAAAATGCTGTTCTGGGCACAGCAACCAAACCTCGCGAGCGATCTGCCATGTTTCATGATCTCTCGAATGAAATGAACGCATGGAATATCGTAGCACGATCGGGGCAGTGCAAGCAATAATTGCTTGTTGTTCATGCATTTCCTCAACGCCAGGAAAAATCAAGTTTCAATTATCTGAAAATGCTGTCAAAATTAGTCTAGAACGAGCATCGGCTTCACGTGCTGCTTTGAACACTGTCATCTGTAAGTAGTAAATTAACGCAAATGTCTAGTTTAACCTTGACAAGGCCTTCGTCATTTGTGACTCCCTGTCCGACCACAAGGTGTCAAATAAGAGGATCTCTGTAGTGGTGAACATGAACGCTAAGTGCTGTTCTACATCCAAGGACCACATGACGATGCGCTGGACAGCACAGTCGCCGTCGATCTCACCGCAACGTAACAGCGACATAAGTCTGGGGAAGGGCAGCAAGTGAGAGCGAAATTGCTAGATGAGTGAAAGCTAATTGAGCGGATGGAATTGTAGACACTGTGTCGCATTGGTTCAATAATCATATTGTAATGCTGCACAAACTGTGCGATTTCACAGTAAACATTTAGTATCAATATCGATTAAAACAAGAAAACTAACTCATTATAGTAATCATCTAAAAATTGCAATGTTATATCATATTTTCAATCCAGAAAGTTAACCGTTCTTTTAGAATGTCAATCACATAAAGGCGATAATAATACGACTTACGTTATGCACATCTTCGTCTGCTTTCTTTGTCGTTTGTGGTACCTTGCATCTGTATTTGTAGGTAGCGCGGTGTTTCATGGTTATCTGTACTGTTTCTACGGTATTGAATTGTCATCGGTGGCGTGATGTTCAGTGTCGGAACAATGCTCTTGTGTGTAGCTTTTTGACAGAGTACGTTACGCGCTTGTGCGACACTCAGTCTTAAACCATTTTGTGAAATCGCCCACAATAGTCTTGTAAATCATATGTGTCAAGGAGGATTTTAGCAATTGTAATGCTCATAGATGCTGCGTAACGGATCAACTACCACCAATGACGTTTTCGATCTCACAGCACATATAACAAAGAGTAGAGGTCTGCTATAATGTACGTGGATCCAATCGACGCAATCGATATATATATATCGATTGCGTCGTGTTGTTTAACAGTAATGTTGTCAATAGTTATGTTTAATATGTATCACATAAATTATACGTACATTTGCGATGTAAACAACACAGAGATGTAACGTGAAGAACGCCGAGTGCTGTTTCTACTTGACAATACACATTCGCATCACGGATATCGTAGTCAAACGTTACACTGCATCACTTGCCACCAAACTCAACTGATCATCTGCAACCCATCATTGCTGTCGTCATCAAAGCGTCCAAGTACCAATTGACGACCGCCATCGTTGAACGTCTCACTGCATTTTAACAGCGACATGAACTCATGGAAGGGCAGCGATTAAGATTAAAATTGATTCATGAGTGAAAGCCGAATATTTTATTTGACGTTAGAGATGCTCAGTGTAGCGCTACAAACAATGTGTGTTGTTACCCAATAAATACAGAACCCTGATATCATGCTGCATGAACTTATTGTTGAATTGAACATTATAGTTTCGCCAGGGAGAATTATATGTATATATTTCTTCCGATTGTGGTTAGGAATTACGAAAATCTGACTGTTATGTGTAAGATTGTTCATAATTTAACACTTTTTAACCACGCTTCATCACAGAATGATTGCCAGTGAAGACAAATTAGCTTATTCTATACGTATTGACAATCATAAGTTTGGTTTTATGCTAAATGAGATTTTTTTGATAAAATTTCAGATCATTTTTATTAATATGCAGTTTGGAGTTTTAAATCTTAGTTAAAGTAATAATATTTTACTATACATACATGTATTATATATGCATAACACACCCCTTCACATTTAGAAGCAACGCTTGGACTGAAAAGCAATGGCGCCGAAGACAACGACGAGTACCACAACAAGCTCGGCAATGACAGACAGCGAGCGCATCGTCGCGCATTACGACAAGCTGCTCGAGTCGCTCGGCGAGGACCCGTTCCGATCCACGTCTGCACTGCAGCGCGCCGAAGACGTCACGAAGGTGCTCGATGACGCGCAGACCGCAGCGCAGCGCACGGCGCTACTCGCCGAGGCGGCGCAAAAGAGTCTGCGGTGCGCCGAGCTGATCGAGCAGGCGCTCGAGGCGTCAGCGGCACTCACGCGCGCGCAGAGCAAGATCGATGACGCGCTCAAGACAGGTCAAGACAGCGGCAACGAGTCCGGTAGCGATGGTGACAGTGACGACGACGATGTCGATATGGATGGCAACGCAAGCAGCAAGACAGCGCTGCTGCTCGAGGACCTCGTGGCGGTCGGCAGCGAGATGCAGGACGCCAGTAAGAAGTACGCACAGCTCGGTATTGCAGGCAAGACGACGCGCGCAAGTCGCGCGCTGCTGTCGCTCGCCGACCAGAATCTGCTTGCAACAACCGATGCGCTCGGTAGCAGCAGCAGCACGCGCGCATACGCAGAGTTCCGCGACCTGTACATGGACGCATTCACGACTGCGTTTGGCGACGACCTCGACGCGTTTCGGCAGGAGGAGCGCTTCGAGAGCCGCGACGTGTCGTACCTGATCTCGTGCATCCACGCGGGCGCTGACGTCTTTTCGCCGCTGCAGCAAAAGCTCTTTGTCGAGTCAGCTGCAGGTGCAGCGAGTCAGTGACCAGTCGATCCCGACAGCAGTACCACCGCCACAGCCTCACCTTGTCACTCGATACAAACAGCTACATACAGACATCACGTATTCATATGCATAGATCTATTGACTGCTAGTAGTAAAGTTGGTTGGTGATGTGAGTCGAGCGTCAAGAAGCGAGCGGGCCAGCCAGGTGGATGTGCGCGAACCAAATACACACACACACGAGTCTGCATGGCGGCCGACGACTGCTCCTCAGCGGCTCGGCGACGATAGCGAAACGGAGGTTGGCGGTCCGTCGAGGCGCATCGGAAGTCGAGTCCTCGGGCGACTGATTGCACTGGCACAGCTGGCTCGCTCCGAGCGCTGCGGCGGCCTGTAGCACGACACACTGACGCAACCACCGACTCACTCACTCACGCTTAGAGCTTCTTCTTCGTACCTTTGCTGCTACTCGCTGCAAGGGCGTCAGTCTCCGCGACGCGCGCTTTGCCGACGACGCGATAGTACGACTCGAGCGGCCGCTCCTGGCGCGTCTTCTGCTGCACTTGCGCGCTCTTGGCTTTCTGGCCGCGCGTGCGACCGCTGTACACCTTGTTGCCAAAGAACGACTCGATCCACGCGAGTGTGCCGTCACGGCCGCGATTGAGCACGTCAAAGCCCTCGCGGAAGAGTGGATCGATGTGCAGCAGCCGCGCGTCGTCGTCTTTGTCGTTCGAGCTGCTGCTTGGCGCAGTCGCTGCATCCGCTGCCAGTGTCTTGCTGCTGCTGCTGGTACTACTACGAGTCGCCGATGCCTTGCGCGTCGTCACGTTTGCGTCAGGCACTTTGTCATCGAGAGTGTCGAGCGGATCGGCGACAGCGTCCGGCAGGCGGCGGTAGAAGTAGCACATGTGGCCCTCGCTCGAACCCGCCATGGACGTTGCGACGCGGCCGAGGTGCTCGACCTCAAAGCCGTACAGCTCGACGACCTTGCGCGGGTGGTGGAAGCTCACAAAGTACTTGGCCGTGCTGCGGTTGAACGTTGCCGCGAGCTCGTCCATGACAGTTGGCGGGAAGCCGACGTCAAAGCTGTAGATGTGCGAGAACGGGTTCAGCGTCTTCGCGTCCGTGATGTCGCCGGCTGAGAACATCGTGCGGTTCGCCTCGCTCTTCTGGCTCTCGAGCTTGAGCACGCTCTTGAGATTGTGCAGCGAGAGGTGCCACCGCAGCTCCTCGAGCTCGATGCCGTACGACACCTCGACGCCCGGGTCGATCGCGACGTGGAAGTTGGGCTTGCCGAGACCCGAGCCAACGTCGAGGAACAGACTCGCTTCCGACAGCTCGCAGTGCTCCTTCATGTAGTCGACGATGCGCTGGAACGACGCCTGCGTGATCTCGCCGTAGATCGCGCCGCCCGCTGCGTTGCCGCCGAGCGCACCCGTTTGCTTCCGGATCGCTTTGTACACTTTGGTGACCTCGAGCTCGACGAAGCGCTTCGCGACATCCTGCTCGCGCACGACGTCGAGCGGGATCGCTTTGCCAGGTGTGCCGATCGACATGCGCGCGCGCTTCTTGTTCGTGCTCATGAAGCACCCGGCAAGCGCCTTCACTGTGCTCCCGCCGCCGATGCTCTTGCGCTTGCGTTTGTTGGTTGGCTCGGTCGCAGCGGACGAGACTGCTGACGCGAGCGCCGCCGACGACGCGACGCTGCCCGACATACTGCCGAGGCTGCTGCGCCGCTTCTTCGCGTCGCTCGTGTCGATCGTCTGGACGTGTGCGTCAAAGTCGAGTGACAGCACAGCGCTATTTTTGCCTTCGCTCTTGATGTCGCCGCCATTCGTGGTGCTGCGTTGTGGTCGCCGCACAGGCGTGCAAAAGAGCTCGTCGTTCGTTGGCAGACACGCGATGTTGCTGTCGCTGTGTGGCGCCGACGCTGCAGCCTCGTGGTGTTTCTTTGTCGACCCCGCGATCGGCATGGCTTTCACGAAACGGAGGGGAGTGAAGACGGTGGAATGATGGCGTCACGCACGTTAACGCGCCAACCGTCGAGCGAGCTGCTGCTGTATCACGAAATGGCAGTCACGATGTCCAGCAACAATGCAGTTCGAGGGCAAGATGAGTGAGGAGCCATATATATCTGTACCATAAACTACTTCACTAAGTGCGTATTTCAATTGCCAATTCAAAAATCCAAACGCAACTGAAACAGTAGAAACGATAGAAACGATATACAACAACAGATATATATATTACGTTGACACATTGTACTACAGCACTATCTTACAACACGTTTTAGAACCAGGGTATATTTTTCTATATTAATACAGAAACAATTTTGCTATAGTTCATCAATGTTATCCAACCGACAAATGCGTTCATATTGTGCATGTACTATCTCTACGTGAACCGAGATGAGAGATCATCACCATGAACAGGTAAATACGGGGCTAATTGATGTTGTCCTGTCGATCGTCGTTCGCGCAGAGGTGATGTAGTTCGTTGATGCCGGTTGGCATGTTCACCTAACCAGAGTATAACTTTTTTACATTAATACAGATGCAACATTTGCTCTCTCTCTCTCTCTCTCTCTCTCTCTCTATATATATATATATATATATATATATATATATAACAAACGCGTTCATAGAGGGCGCATAAGATTTTCACATGAAACAAGATGAGTGATCATCATGCACCGTTCTTAGTCTTGTTAATAGAGTATCGCGGAGAAGTGACGGAGATATACTATCAACTATCCTGGAGACGTTCGTTTAAATGTCGGTCGACCTGTTCAATTATTAAACAAACATTTGTAAAAAAATCATCGTTCGTAAAAATGTTACACCAGAGTACTAGCTAAAACATTAATAGCTTAATAGGTGATAAAATACCACCACTCCAAATAATTACAGAAAGTCACTTTTCTGCGACCTCTATGATTTATTTTGCTGAAGTTGTTCAATGTTGTCCAACAGACAAACGCGTTCATGTTATGCATGTACAATCTCAACTTGAAATGAGATGCGAGATCATCAACATGTACAGGCATTTACATGAGCAATTGGTGTTAATCGGTAGCGGTGATACGATGCGGGCGACGTTCGGTTAATGCTCATTGACCTGTTTGCTCGCTAACCGAAAACGAAAAACCAACAAAATGTTGCGAGTTCACAATACTTAAATATTGATGTTGTGGTGTCGACATATGCTGAACAGCCTCCTTGCATAAGGTCTTGTGGCCTCAATTATTTTCACGCGCATGTTATATGGGTCACGGTTAGATGAGCGCAATATAATGGCGAGGTTGTGCGCAACGGCAGCAATTAAATTTAACCTTGAATGTCTATTGGTATCGCAGAAGCTGCTGAATCGATGGTTGCAATGTTGTCAATGTAGTTGTTTGTTGCTTAGATTATTATTGTGTTGGTCGTTGCCATTTTCTCATATGTTCTTACAGAGTTGTGCGCGAACATCTTGGCAATAAAAAGTTTGCTCGCAGCCGTAAAGTTTCTTACCAATGTGGCTAATCAACAATTTCAGATCTCATATGGTATTTGTTATTTAACTTTTATATATCATAGTTTTCATTTGATTGATACAAAACAATTTGACACTGCAGCTCCGACAGAATCGCATGTTCCATTTCAATCGATATCGGTGTGTAATTATGTACGAACGAGCATCAGAACATCACTATCGCCAAGAGCATTGTGATAATATTATATGAGTTTGAGATTGATCATGTGACATGTATCTTAGCTGTATGAGTGACGCACATCGTTCCCATCGACCTGACGGCGTCGTCACCGACGACGTCCGCAGCCAACCTTTAAAATACTTGTAACACAAACACGAGCACCACATGTCGCGATCGCCTATCCGAGGTTCTTTCCGCATTATTGTGATTATAGCAGCAATGAATGCAAGGGACTACCGTTTCGTGACGTTATTGCGCGTTGATCAATTCACTTATCAAACGAACACGTATTCTTCAAAATCGATATCGTTTGCAAATTTTATGGGTAATTTTGGTGCTAGAATATACAACGGAATATCTTCATAGCCACAATTACTTATTTTTCCAACCCTAAATATTTATAAAATTTAGCATTTCACAGTATGTAAACGATACGGGGTCAAAAACGAACGGCAGGGCCATGGTTGAATAGGTGCTGTCGATGTAACTGTTTGCTGATTAAGTGAAAAAATTGTTGCTTTGTCTCATAATCCTCAAGTCTTACGTATGCTTCGTGTCATTTTAATGATTGCTGGCAGCCGCTACGTTTCGAGACATATTTGCTAATCCGCAATTTCATCTCGCCAATTGTAAATCTGTATTCTTTATTTTCTTTGAGCAACCGCTTCTTTCGATAGTGAGTACGACTGCAATCGTACACAGTATGAGAGCGGCGTGCGAGCTGTCGTTTCCGGAATTAGTCGATACAGTTGGATATGCTGCGCAGATCTAGCACGTAAATGTGCGCCTGTTCACGATGCGAATAAATATCTGCAGCAGACCCACTGGCGGTGGTCGCCTGGCAATGGAGCGCTCTTACAAATTCGAGTTCCGGCGCAAACTCCGCGTACACGAGATGGCACAACTACTAAACGTTGACAGCGTCGACGTTGTCAGCCGGATACTTAGCGCGCGTGAGACTGTGGCGACGACGCGGCGCCAATCAGTTACATCGTTGTGTGAGTGGTCGGTGGGATCTGTAAATCGTAGTTTGCCACCAATATTCAGTTAACAACTCGATGTTGCTGGATGGTCAGCGACGAGCGAGTCTTTTAAACGTAATGTGATCGGTTTGAGCTACTTGGAACTAATATTAACAGATATTCTTTCTTTACGCGGTATACCAGTATACACAAGCATGACTCTCTCGTGCTGACTCTCTCGTGCTGTTGCTGATGCAGATGTCGCATTTGCAGCTGTCGTATCAACTGATAGAACCATGCCGACGACAATGTGACAACATGACTACGTCGCAATATCCGCTGCTCGTCATCATACAAAGCCATTTATACAAACGCCATTAGGACCAAATGCTCGAGGCAACGTAAGTACTACGCAACAGAAGACACCGACCGAAGATACTATAAAATGCCCTTAATGCGGCTCAGGCAAGTCCAGATGTCTGTACTCTTCTTTTCATCCATAATGGCAAGTGTGGAGCAAGTCAATAAACATAGCCAAGCATGTTCGCACGTAACTTATCGTATCACTTGCCAGTATGTTCTTTAGTCTACAGTTGCATGCTAGGTATGTATGTATTTTCTTATCACACACTATTAATATGATTACAAATGTCTGTCAAGCCTAGCAGCTCTGATTCCTGGTCGAAATCATATCGATTGTCATCGGTGCGCGGATGACGTGATTTTCCGCCCGATTAGAGGGTAGCGTTCGTTTGGCACCGCTCACTTTGGGACGGTTCCTGTTCCTCGCAGTCGGTACCCGTTTACTTGCTCATACATTAAAAGAGCTCAGTCAAGTAAGTAAAAAATTGTCGTGTTGAGAATGAAGTTCGACGTTTTGTCTACTTTATCATAATGTTGCAAATATAACCCAAAATAGAATATTCCAAATCACAGCATCACCAAACGTTTTGCTGATTCAATTACTAGTTTGTATATAAATGATGATCGATTTATTGCGGTTTTTCGTTCTTCAACTTGTACATTGTTGCATGTACGCAACAGACAAGCGCAACTGCTTGCACAAGTGCTTCAGTTTTGCATCTGCCAGCCGACGACAACGACGACGACAACGACGACAACGACGACAACGACGAAGAACTAGCCCACGATGGACTTTTCGCTGCCACTCGACGCGCACGGTATCGTGCCGCAACGCGAGGATCGCTCGCCCATGTCGACTGCACTGATCGTGCATCCGCTGTCGCTGTACAACAGCGCGGTGTCGCCCGCGTACGGTCACGACGCAATGCTCTGTATGATGCGCCTCCAGATGGACGAGGTGCAGCAGCTCTATGACCAACAGCTCGTAGCGCAGCAGCAGCAGGACGCACTGGCAGCTGCTGCTGCATCGGCGACGCCTAAGTGCCTCTTCGACTACACGTGCGACGAGAACGTCCGTTCGATCCTCGGGTACCTCGACGGCGCGTCGCTCGCAGTCGCGCAGCGCGTGAACCGGTACTTGCACACGCTGAGCAGCGACGACATGTATTGGTACCACCTCTGCCGCGCCGAGTGGTCAATCTCGCCCGAGCAGCTCCAGACACGACCGGCGTCGTACCAAGCGCTCTACAAAGTCGCGTGCAAGTCACTTCGGCGGCTCATCCGCGACTTCTTTCAGGAGCAGTGCCTCTCGAACATGCAGACGTCGCTCCGCATCCCGCGCGGCACGGCGCTCAGCATCGCACGCCGCTCCATTGCGTACTAGCTAGCAGCTGTGAACCAGCGCAACGCATCCACATTCACACCCATCTACACATGCATACACAGGCACGATCAGCAGCGGAGGACTCAGACGGCTCGCGCACACATCTACAAGTGCGCGAGACGCCACGAAAGTCATTCGTCTCGACAACAAGCTCATCGCACTAGCCGAAACCAATGCGTAACACTCACCACATCATCTGCCTCTGTATCTGACTATACCTCTCGTTTGCCCATCACAGATGGCTAGCACGTGTTCGTCATGTTGGCGAATGTGTGTTGTCGATCTGGCTGAACGACACGTTGAGCAGCTCGCTGCTGATCACGTCGACGTGGAATCCACACAGGCGGTCCGGCGACCCGAGCAGCCAACGTGCGACGGCGCTAAACTCGCGCTCGTGCTCGGGCAACAGCTTGTAGCTCTGCTGACTAGGCGGCTCGTGTCGCGTGGTTGCTGCATCAGCTGCTACCGGTGTCGAGGCGACCGTGAGCATCCGTGTCGATGGCGCGACCGTCTCGCTCGCTTGCAGCTCGGACGGCGAGCTCGCAAGTGGTGGCGGCTGCTGCTGGACATCGCGACTGGTGTCAAGATTAGAGTGCTTAGGCTGCACGACGACGCTCGGAGCGCCAGTGCTGGCTCGGATCGTTGCACTGATACGCTCCGACAGCGCGCTGACGTAGGCTGCGAGCGCGTGCTCCGTCTCGAAAGACGCGATCGAACGGTGTTGATGAGGCGACTGCTGCTGCTCTGAGCTCAACATTTGGTCGGCGAGCGCACAGAGCGCAGTGTACGTTACGTGCTGCGCTGCTCCATCGCGTGTGCGAGTGACACGCTCGAGCTGTGCTTCGAGCGCAGCGATGCGGCTCTGGTACTCGCGCTTGTACATCATCCACCACCACAAATATTGTCAGTCATACCCGTAATCAACGCTCGTCGTATGTTAGTCAGTACCACCAACTTACATGCAGTGCAGCTTCGCGTGCGTCAAACGTTGTCTTCATCTCGCGAACAGCCTGCTCGAGCAGCAGTGCGTCATTGCGTCTTGCGACTGCTGACAACGCTGGCCGCTGGAGCTCGACGCGACGGCACTGCGATGCAAATTTGAGCGTCGACAGCGTCTCGAGCACGTTCGCGCGCTCGTCGTCGATCGTCGCAATGAGTACGAGGCGGCCGCTGTCGCGCTGGAGACGCGCCATCAAGAGCTTCGTGAGCTGCGAGTCGCGATACCGAACGTGGCGCTGAGTCGTCGAACGCTTGGTCGGCACACTCGGACGCTGCGCGAGTGCCCCAATGACACTCCCGAGCGCACTGAGCGACCGGTTGATAAACTTGGCTTCGCGCATGCGCAGCTCCTGGCGACGTCGCGTTGCACTGAGGAAGTGGAGCGTCCCATCGACGCGCTCCGAGCCGGCGAGGTCGACAAACGAGATTGAGTACGCCGCGTCGTCCGTGTCGGCGTCATTGTCGCTTCGGCTACTGTTACTCTGTTCGCTTCGACTGCTACTGCTACCACTACTGATGCTGGACGTATCGGCACTGGCATAGTCACGCTGTCTTGATCGGCGCGTCGACCACTTGAGCGTGAGTGTGAGTAGCGTGTGGCTGCGCGACGACGTCTTGTTGCGCGTCGTGGCTGCAAGCACGCGATTCTGCGCTGCCGTCTCGAGCAGCGCGTGAACGTCGTCGAGACTCGCGACCGCGTACTCGCTCAGGCCTTCGACGTAGAACGTCTGGTTAGGCTTCTGCCGCACTGGTAGGTCGCCTGAACGTCCGTGCCGCACGCCACGGTCGCTCCCGGTACCAGCAGTACTAGCGCTATCGACTGGGGAGACGAGCAGGTCCTGGACCGTCTCGAGGTAGATCTGGAGGTACGACATTGTCACAATGATGGTACGCGCACTGTTGCCGCCATCCGAGGCTCTTCGATACTGGGAATGCTGCTTTGATGTAGCTGCTGGTACTGGCTCATGGGTGTAACTGTTGTGTCGATCTGCGTACTCGATGATCTGAGCGACAGCGCGCGGGATGACACCACGTTCGACTTCATCATGAACGCTCGTGAGCATGCCCATTGTGTACGTCTTGCCCGTGCCGGTTTGGCCGT
The DNA here is from genome assembly GCA_023336405.1 of Globisporangium echinulatum. Lineage (NCBI taxonomy): Eukaryota > Oomycota > Peronosporomycetes > Pythiales > Pythiaceae > Globisporangium > Globisporangium echinulatum. Next base: position 5,179 of record JAADWX010000198.1, on the reverse strand, counting down.
ACGCAACGATCGTTGCGTGCGTTGGTGCGCTGTTGCGCGCATGTGCTTGCAGCACGTGCTCGACCTGCTGCTGGACGCTCACAACGTACACGTTACGCTGCGTCGCAGTCGGTGGGAAGACGTAGTCGAATGCAAAACGTCGCTTTGCGCCGCTCGATGCGTGTGTCTGGACCGACACGCTTGGCGTCGCGTGTGTGAGCTGCCCGTGCCGCGCAGTGCTGAACTCGAGCACACCGCTGCTGCTGCTATCGTTTCCAAGCGCGTCTGAGTCGGACTCGCTGTCGCTCAGCGACGAGTCGCTCGCAGCGCGCAGACCATCGGCGCGGCGACGTGGGCGAAGCAGCGTCCCGTTTGCGTGTGCTGCTCGCTGTTCATCGCGGCGGCGTCGTCGGCCTCGGCATCGAATCGCGACGTGTATCATGCGGCCATCGCTGTCTTCTGCGCCTTGCCCACTGTTGTGCAATGCAGCAGCAGCAGCGTCGAGTGTGTCGAGCCCATTAGTAGCAGTCGCCAGTGCTGCTACGGTGACTCGTCCTCGCTGCCGCTCACTGCTCGCAGTCGTCTGCTCTGCGCGCCGGAACACACGCGAGGTCGTTTTTGAGCTGCTGCTCTGGCTGCTGCGGTCGCTGCGTGCGTCTGTAGACAGCACCGCAGTTGACACGAGTGCACGTCGCCGCGCCATCACCACCCCACATTTAATGATCCATTCGTCAGAACGTCGCGTCGCGACACGTCGAGCAGCTCCGTAATAGAAATTCAAACAGGCACGACCGAACTGCTATATCATTGCTGTATAGGTGACATGTATTAGCCTTGGCGTCGTCGAGTGGCGGCGCGAAGTGACACGCAAGCGCTTAGATATGCAGAGCAGCGTGTGGTGATCAAGAAGGAACAAAGACAAGTGCTTTCGCTACATGCCCAGCGCTCACGCCGACGTAAAGTCGCCCCAGTCCTCGCCGTCGTCCGCGACGACGCTCGCTGCCTGCGTCTGCGCGGCCTTGACTGTAACCGCGTCCACGTCAGCAGCCGAAGTCGCAGTGGACGACGATGGCGTGAGGTCGCCTGGCGGTGGTGGGATGAGCGGTACTTTGCCGTCACCACCGCTGCAGCTACGGCGGCGCTGCTGCCGGTCGCTGCTGCCGTCGCTGGTGTTGTTCGCTGCATTGTTGAGCTTGAGGTTGATGCGCATCGTCTGCCCTTCAGGTAGACTGAACGCCTGCGACTTGGTCGGCGACGCTGCGGTCGTGCTGTCGATACCATTAGCAACAACAGAAGCTGCGCTACTGCCAGCGCTGTCGTTCAGTGCTGCTGCTTCGATCTGCCGCAAAGCGTACTTGGCGTGGTCCTGCAGTGACGCTTTGAAGTTGAATGCACTCGCGCGCTCGGGGAAGCCGATGCCGACGTACGCACGGCGCTTTGTCTCCTCGTCCTCGACGCGCACCATAAAGTACCGCGATGAGTCGACGCAGTCCTGCACATACACGTCGAGTCCGAGTTCTTTCGTGATTTCAATCGGGCATTGCGCAAAGAGCGTGCGACGCGCTGCTGTCGAGAGACTATCGCTGTCTGCGCTGTCGTCTGCAGCTGTGAGTGGCTCAAAGAGCTTGAGCACGCACGCGTCGCCGCGCTGCACGATCTGCACCGAGCCCGTGAGGAACGGGTGCTCGGGGTCCCAGCTGTCGGCGCGCGGCGACAGCGTCGTGACTTGACCTGGCGGCACTTGGTAGAACCACACGCCGTGCTCCTGGAAGAGCGTCTGTTCGAGGACAAACTCGCCAGCTACATCACTCTCGTGCGCCATCGTGCTGTTCGCTATCGTTGTTGCGATCGTCGTTGCGATTGTCGTCGCGTCAAGCGGCAGCTGCCATTTCGCTTCGCAGCAAAAGTGGATCGAGAAGACTTTAGTGACGACTCTCCCTCGTTTTAGTGGCTTCGCCTGTTGAAGCGAACATGAGCAAACGAGCTCGTGATGTGGACAACGCAATTTGTACTGTACGTAGTACCACCACAGAACAACAACAGGCAATGAGACGAGAATCGAAATGCAATACATTCGTGAGTATGTGTCAGTGTGCTGTGTGCCTACGCCATACGCTCGCGCTATCGACTCACTCGTGAAAGAGCTCGCGACGGATCTCGGGCGTGATCTGGTGGTGACAGTGCGCTTTCAGCAGTGCTTTCATCGCTTCTTTCTGCGCTTTCGGGATGTCGTTCTTGTACCGCTGCGTGAACGTCAGCAGCGACTGGTGCCACAGCACCGGCAGCGTGCGCGCGTCGCTTGTAAATTTGAGAAAGTGCTTGCCGAGTTCCACGATCACGCGCGTTGGCAAACTGTACTTTTTGTTCAGGAGCACGCGAATGAAGACGCTGTTGCCGCCTGAGTACGGCATCGACGCGAGCTTCATGAGCGTCGCGGCCGAGTGGATGACCGGCACCGAGACTTTCGAGAGCACGGAGCCAATGATCGCAGCTTCGCGGAGCGTACAGTCCTGCCCTTCGCAGAGCGGAATGACAACGCCTTTGAAGAACGCCTGCGGCTTGTACAGCGCTTTCTTGAGCGCCATGTACAAGTGGAAGTTCAAGCGCTTGTTGTCGCGAATGTCCTGGCGCACGTGCTCGAGCAGAAAGATGTTGAAGAACCGCTGCGCCATCTTCGGGTTCAGGTTCGACGCAAACAGCCGCGTTGCTGCGCGCATGGCGTGCGGCGACCACTTGTCCGGACTCGTGAGCCACAGAATGTCTTCCCAGTAACTCAGCGACGGAATGACTTTAAACGCCTTGGGGAGTTTGCCCGACGTGTACCGCGCCAAGATCTTGCCGACGCCAGTGTACACTTCGACGATCTTGGGATCGAACCGACTGGGGGCGGACGTAGCGTCGCCATCGTCCATGTCGCCGCGCTCGCGCGCTTCCTTTTCAAAGATCTTGTCCATGATGATGTCCGCGAGGTTCCGCCGTTCAGGCGCGCCCATCATGAAGTTGGCGAGCACGGCTTCGTCGGCTTCGTCGATCTCGATCTCTTCGACGTACCCGTCGTTGATGCGCACGAGCTCGTCACCGTCGTACTCGTCGGTGTCCATGTCCTCGTCCGACTCGTCGTCGTCGTCGCTGCTCGCGTACGCCTGTGCACGCGCCTGGGCTGCAGCACGGGCAGTTGTTGGCTGCTGTGTAGGCATCTGCGTCTGCTGCTGCTGCTGCTGCTGTTTGGTCTCGAGTGCCTGCTCTTCGGCCTGCTGCTCGCGCGCGAGCTCGAGCGTCTTGCGGCTCAGACGTTCGGGCATCACGTCACGACGTGCGTCCTCCATGTCGTCGTCCGAGCCAGCGGTACCGCGGCGGCGGCTCAGCTCCTCTTTCTTTGCAGCATTCTTCTCAAACCACGGCTTGTTGTCGAACGCGAGCTGCTTCTCGAGCGGACTCGCGCGCTTGGGCTTTCCAACGCGATCGGCTTTCGGCATGCTGGTTGGTCTCGCGGCGCACTGCTGCTGTTGCTCCTGGGCTGGTCACTCGCTTTCGTTGCGGCTGTTGGCGTTGCGCTTGCTGCTGTCGATGATGTCCACAGGCTCCGCTATTGTCAGTCAAGCGAGCGCCAACCAAACTAACAAAGCACGCACATCAAGCCATTCTGTAAAAAGACTCTCCCTCGCTTTTGGCACGTGCTGCGTAAATATATTTTGATCGATCGTATTTACGATCGTAGCATTTTACCATTGATGACAGAATTTGAATATTAGTATCAAACGATGGTATTTCGCGCGATAAAATGGACCGCGTTTGCTTGAAGTGAAGCGTCGTCGGCATGTCAGATCAGCAGTCACCCACAGCGACTCACAACGTGAGTCGCGAAGCGAGGACGCAGAGACGCAGTGACGGCGCAAACGAGTCAGTACCGCGCAGTAGCAACATCAGCATCCGTGGCAGCACATACGTACACATACACGCACTCCCGCTTTGACGACTAGCGAGTGAGCACGCGCAACGATGGACCGCGCAGACGCCACCTCTGTTAGCGGCACGAGCGATGACGGCACGAGCAGCGACTTTCGTGTACGTGCATGCGCGGCATTCTTGTCATGAACAAGCCATTGACATGACGTTATTGCAAACACGCATGTATACGCGGCGCGCAGATGAGCGAGCGAGCGCTCACGAGCGTCGAGGACTTATTGCGCAAGGACGCTGATGACGAGAGTCTGCGGCGTTACAAGGAGACGCTGCTTGGCGCCGCTGCCCACGGTGATCGAGGAGGTACAGCGCCGCATACGTGTACACTCGTACAAGTACACACACGCAAATACTAACACGCAGATACACACACTTACAGACCCGAACGACACGCGCCGCGTCGTCGTCGAGGAGTTCAAGGTCGTGTTTGAGGACGGTAGCGAAGACATTGTGTACCACCTCGACACGCTCGCCGGCATCGAGCACATGCGCACGACGCCGTTCACGATGGCGGAAGGCGCACGGTACAAGTTTGCCGTGTCGTTCCGCGTGAACCAGGCGATCGTGAGTGGCTTGCGCTTCCGCAACAAAGTCAAGAAGACCGTGCTGTCGAACACGGACGAAGTCGTGCTCGGCTCGTACGCGCCGCGGTCCGCGCCGTACGACTTTGTCTACCCACGTTACGGGTGGCTCGACGCGCCATCCGGGATGTTCTACCGCGGCAAGTACATGGCGCAGTTCCGCTTCGTCGACGACGACAAGGTCGAGCACATGAAGAGCTACTACACGTTTGGTGCGTCCATGCGTGACGATGCGTTTGTATCGTATACTGTGTGTGTCTCTCTATATGTGGACGACTCACTGCCCAAGTGGTGCGTTGCTCGCAGAGATCAAGCGCGCATAGCGCGAATCGTTCGTTCGGCCAGCTTCCGACAGCTCGTTTGTCAGTTACAAATGGATAGTTTCTAACTGCTGGTTTATAACGCGTAGTATTTGCCGTTTGATTCATCATAGTATGTTCTTCACTAACACAAAGGTAAACTTTGATTGCTTACAGTCTGTTCGTTACTGCAGGTACCTACCCGCTTACCGTGTGATCGCCTGCATGCGGAGCCGCTGCTGCTCGATCATAAACATCACGTCCATTGCGTTGTTCGGGTCGCTCGAAGGCGTCGCGCGCAGCACGTGGTCGGCCGCGCCACCCATGTGCTTCGGGATGAGCTCGGTCTTCATGTGC
>JAADWX010000197.1:0-33880 GCA_023336405.1 Globisporangium echinulatum | reverse complement strand
GCCGACTGCACCAGGCTCGCCGACTGCACCAGGCTCGCCGACTGCACCAGGCTCGCCGACTGCACCAGGCTCGCCGACTGCACCAGGCACGTCTACTCTCACGGTCAAGTCCACGAACGGACAAAACGATCTGGCGGACGGTTTGTCGTTCCTGAACCAGATCTACGACCCGAAACTCGCGTCGAGCGTTCGCGTGCTGCGCGACAACTCCAAGAACATCGAGACGATTGTGAGTTCCTCGAAGGGTGGCAGCAGCACGGACGTGGCGAGCCAGTACCAGGCGCCGACAGTGCTCGAGTCGAACGACGGGCCGACGGTGCTTGGCAGCCGGCGCATGCAGAGTTCGCAGGCGTCGAAGAAGGTCGACGTGCTGTTCTGCGACGTCAGCGGCAACGCGATCTGGAAGTGGAGCGCGTCGGAGGAGTCGACGTCGAGCCCAGGCACTAGCACGACGTCGTCGGTTTCGTCGTACGTGCTGAACCCGGACCTGTGTACGGCGAAGGAAGTCGTCGTGAAGGTCACGGCGTTCCAGTCGGGCTGCTCGCGCCAGAACAACCCCAATGGTTGCGACAAAGTGTACTACAAGGGCTGTGGTGGGCTCACGGTGAGCCCGGGCTCGAACCAGATCGTCGTCGCGCGCACAGGCGGCCGGTCGCTCGGCGTGCTCTCGTACAAGTCGGTCGGCTCGACGTGCCAGGGCCGCGTCGTCGACGCAATCCGCACGTACCGCGGTCGTCGGTTCAACAGTCCGACGTACGCCGAGTACTCGCAGAAGGGGCACCTGTACTTCACGGACAGTCCGTTCGGGCTCGCGACGAACGCGTCGGACTTTGAGGGCGATATCCTCGACAAGGCGGAAGGCCGCGAGATCCCGTTCAACGGCGTGTACTGGCTCAAGAAGAGCGAGAACGGGTCCGAGCCCGTGCGGCTCATTGACTGCTTCATGGACCGGCCAAACAAGATTGCGTTCTCGCCCAAGCAGGACATCATGTACATCACGAACACGCGCAAGGGCAACTCGTACGTGAAGCAATTCTCGCTCAACGCGGACGGCTCGGCGGCAAACTCGAGCGTGCTGTTCAACTTCACGGCCTTCCCGGAGCTCCAGACCGAGAACGGCACGGCGGACGGCATCAAGGTCGACGAGGACGGCTTCATCTACGTCGCGATGCACAAGGGCATCTATGTGCTCTCGCCCGAGGGTACGCTCGTCGGCGTCGTGCAGAGCAACCAGGCGCTCAGTGCGCTCGCCTTCGGTGGTGGCCGCATGTTCATCACTGGCGCGTTCGGCGTTGTCGCGCAGTCGAGCGCGGTCTTCCCGGCCGTACCGCCGCCAAATGCCAAGACGACGTGCGACTAAGCGTTTGGTCAAGCACGTACGCATGCATGCATGCATGCACTCCAGCGAAGTTACGAGACAGGTTGTAGTCCGACGTCCAGCGTTCATTGCCTCTGCTGGCGGCAGACTGCAAATCGGCGATGAACGCGCTCGACGCAATTGACGTGCAATGTACTTTGCCTTCTATTACCTACCCACCACTACATAACACATGAATGCTTTTCACTGTAGCTGTTAGTTCAGTGACAGTCGTGTGGTTGCTCCTCGATTCTCTCACATTCATCTGCTTCTCCACTCGTATTCCGAAGTGTATTCCGCTTGGTAGGATCCCGCTCTCCAACAGCATGTCTGACAACCCTGTGCTCGATACAAAGCATCACGTACATCCCAGAGTGCGAACGCTCAAGTGTCTCAAGTCCATTCGCTCTTATTCTATGTGTCTCTCTACCTCTGTTGTTTATCCTTGACTGACCGACTGCGTCAGCAGGCTGCGCACTACGTGACAATGTCAGCTCTACGCGTCGTCAGCAACCGCTGTCTTGGATGCTTTGCTTGCTGGCTTGGCGCCGCCTGCTTTCTTGTCACTCGCACTGCCAGCCGACGACGAGCTGGCAGCTGCACTCGGGACGATCGTTGTCGTGAACTTGACAATCAAGTTTGCGCTCACGATCGGCTCGTCCTCAGCGAGGCGTCGACCGTCCTCGCCCTCGGCGTACGCAAAGTTCGCGCCAATGAACTGCGAGACGCGGTACGCGAGCTCGCGCACGGTCGTGCCGCGCCGCACCATCACAGCGTCACCAAACACGCCCTTGCCGTTCGCATCGGTCGAGAAGTTCTTGAGCGACTTGACCGGGTACGCTACGACCGAGTTGCTCAGCTCGACAGCCGCGTTGATCGCGGCGCGCACGCCCGTGCTGCCGTACCGGAAGAGCACCATGTCTGAGATGCGCTCGAGCCGCTTCGCAATCTTTTTGTCGACCGGCTTGAGCGGCGGCAGCGACTTTGTGTCGCTATTGGCGTCGTCGTCGCCGTCTTCGAGTGTCGTGTAGAACATCGAGCCGGGCTCGTACCGAATGAAGCTCTGCTTGGCAGCAGCGCGCAAAAAGCACTCGGCCGCTGCGCTCGAGACGAAGCACCGGTCGCTGCCGTACTTCTCGGCGACTTTCTCAATGTTCTTGTCGGCGTCCGAGCCCTGGTCGGCCTTGTTGAGCACGAGGATCGTCGGGAACCGGATCGCGAGGAACGCGTCCACGAGTGCGCGCACGTCGGTCTCGCCCCAGGCGGATAGATCGAACGGGTCCTTAAGCCCCATCTTGTCAAGCATCGTGTTGATGAGCGACGGCGCCGCGCCGTAGCCAGAGAGCTGTGCGACGAACGTCGTCGAGAGACTGCTCTTTGTCGTCGCGTGGCGTCGCGCAATCGAACCCCAGCGCTTCCAGAGGTTGTTGAAGATCCAGCTCTGGATCTCGGTCGTGAGCCAGTCGGCATCGTTGATCGGGTCGTACCCCTCGGTCTCCTCGCCCTTTTCGTTTGTGCGGCCCGAGATGTCGATGATGTGCATGAGCACGTGCGCGTGACGGAGGTCGTCAAGGAACTTGTTCCCGAGCCCTGCACCCTCGGACGCGCCAGGAATGAGACCCGCGACGTCGAGCAGCTTGACAGGCACGTGCCGCACGCCCTGTTCGCACTTGCCGTAGCGAGGCTGGCATACTGCGCTCTTGCCCTTGGCTGCACATGGACACGTCGTCATGTAGTACGTAATGCCCTCGTTCGGCTCGATGGTCGTGAACGGAAAGTTGCCGACCTTGGCCTTGCCATCCGTCACGGCGTTAAAGAACGTCGACTTGCCTGCGCTCGGCTTGCCCACACAGCCGATCACGAGCTCCATGGTCGCTACTTGTGGTTGTTGTCACTGTGCGGACGCGAACGAGTGCGGCACGACACTCCAGCGCTTTCACTTGTTGCAGTGCGCTTGTCGTTCTTGTGTGTGGAATGGCTGGCTTCAGTCTGAAAAGCATCGAACAGCACAGAAAATACTATGTAAGTAAATAAATATACTAGTTACAGATGCCAAAAGAGCATTGTAAAATATAACTGCAAGCATACAACCGCTTATCACAGTAAAGTGCGCGCCAAAAGTTTAGAAAATGGACCTTTTAGGCGAAATCGCTTGCATTCGTGGTTGCAGTATCGCAAACAGATACAATATAAAATGAACAGTCTTCTGCGACTACAGCGATAACAATTGTTGCGTCAGATTCGCTTTGGTCGCTTAGTAACAGAGAAATATAAATTTACAAAGGCAACGAGCAAATGACATCAGCTCGATAAGATTGGTACTACATGCGTAATATGCTGATATTATTGGCTCAAATCGGTAAATATAGTCTGCAATGCTTTGCCATGCAACGACACGTTTTGAAATCCATTTTGAGCAAATGGGGAGAATCAAAGAGCTGTCGAGCTCTGATGTGCGTGCCATCACATTTCTGCGGTGCGAGGGAAACGGTGCGAGAGGTGAACGCTCCAAGCGCCGCTCTGGTCGACCATAGAATGTAAACGAGCGACGTACGGTGCGAGACCTAACCACGATGCTGATTTCACGCATTAACTACATATCGCGATGTATACTGTGGCATTTTGCAGTTCATCCTTATTTTTGTCAAACAGCAATTGCGATGGCATATATACTGAAACGTGGTAACTCAATTGTGGTAAAGGCACCCAAACGTGCGAATGACATCACCGATGATGACATGATTCACCTGCGTAGGTTACATACATATCGTACATATATAGAGGCGTTGCCTAGTGCTATCACGATTTTTAAAGTATTGCAGCACATATTTATTTTGTGGATTCGGCGATTGAAAATGTATAGTGTCAATTAATGGGATAATCATATTATTTGGCCCACTAAGTGCAACGTCAATGTCACGCGAGCTTGGTTTTTCCTTGGTCGCAGATTGGCGGAGACGGGCAAGTTTCAGCAGTACTGGACAACAAAAGCGGTTAGACCAAGCAGAGCGTCGAAAAAGTACATAAAGTAAGTGGAGTTGGGAGGTGTTGCCGATGAGCTAAAATCCGAGGCAAATACATTGTTGGAGGAAACGCTACGCGTTGATCGGGTCTAAGCACATCACGCCACACACTTCACGCCTGAGAGAGCCAAATCTTGCGCTAAAGAAAGCTTGAAGAATCGCTGAGACTTGGTAAAACAAAGCGTTAGCGCGTCCTGGAGTTCCAACAAAACAGTTTAAGCGAACGCGACGCACATTCATCGGTCGTGGTTGACTGAATGAGTCGGATCACTTCGAGTTGATGTTATTTTTTCTTCGGCTGATAGTAGAACTTTACGCGACGCGGCTCGTCAGGGGAGTCGACGACTCTGAGATAGCGCAGTTCTGGCGGTGGTAGTGCTTCTCGAGGGTTTAGTTCCGGCGGTATGTTGGTTCAGCACCTACAAGTGTCATGCGGTTGACAATTGTACTACTTCGCGCCTCCGCATGTGCTTTTACTAGCTTGGTCTGCAGTTGCACAACTTGAGCGCGCAACGCTGATATGTCGTGTTGTGGTGATTGCGGTGGCGGTATAACTGATGTAATCTCGACATTATCTGGCGCATTCACAGATGCCACAGAGGCCTCCCCACTTCTCCTTCTTCCATGTCCCACCGACTCCCTCCTCCACTTATCTCATTCGTACACATCATCAGCGTCTTCCTCCCTCAGCATGAACTAGGAAAGGAAAGATCCGACGTCAATGCCAGGTCGTGATTCTGTTGCTGGTGTGGTTGCCTGTATTCGTGCGTGTAGTCGACGACGTGGCGGCAACTGTTTTTGTGCGAGGAGTCGGACGATCCGCAGGTGGGTTGTCAAGGAAGACGATTTGCGCCTTCTTCTTTGCCGCAGCTGGAGTGGCGGCTGCTGAAGTTGTGGTGTCATCTGCAGACAGGCAGGCGTGAGCTGGCGAGTCAGTTGCCCACTTCTTCGTCTGCGCCGCATGTGCACTGACCCGTGTGGGACGTGGCTCGGCTGATGTCGATCAGGTGACGGGCTGGGGAAGCGACTGGTCGCCTGTTTGACGTCGACGACAGTATCTGGTGAAGGAGGATGCGATGTTGCTGGAGGAGGACTCGCGGTGGTGGCACTGGTAGAAGGCGACGTGGTAGTGGCTGACGGTGACATCGTTGGAGAGGCTAGCTGATAGGAGAGAGAGAGGTTGGTCTTGATTCGCGGCAAAGGCAATGACTGTTGGCGTGCGGTGGAATTAGTGGTGAAATACCTGTACATTACCGGTATAGATCTCAATCTAGCTTTCTCAGGAAAGAATAAGTTCGTGCTTCCTCTGCCACACTTATTACAGATATTCGCTTTGCTTGCCAAAACGCACTTAGCACTATCGGTTCTGTTGTTTGTATGCTCGATTGTTGACATTGTGGGTCTCCACACCCAAGTTGATTTTCTCTTTCGTGCTTCTTGTTCCGAGTAAAGCACACTTGCGATCGGAAGCTCAAGAACCGCAAGTAACAGCAGCAACTCGCGTGTACGTGCGCACGTTGCCCTCGCCACACCACCGACGCTTCGACCGCCTGTAGCAGACGCACTACTGCACACTCCGCCCAGTGCGCCACGCAATAGCAGCAGCAGCCATGGGCAATGCGCTTGGGAAGAAGAAGACGCTGAAGGAGCAGCTGCGCGAGAACAAGCGCGAGATCAACCGTGCTGTGCGTGAGCTCGATCGCGAGCGCACGAACTTGCAGATGCAGGAGAAGAAGCTCATCATTGAGATCAAGAAGATGGCGAAGGAGGGGCAGATTGCATCAGTGAAGATCATGGCGAAAGACCTCGTGCGCACGCGCCAGCACGTGACCAAGTTCTACACGATGCGCTCCCAGCTGCAAGCAGTCTCGCTGCGCCTCGAGGTGCGTCGCTGTGCTGGTCGGTGCATCACGTATGCTATTGCGTGCACGATCGCAGCTGCGTACTGATTGGGAACTGTGCGGACGCTTGTGCTTGTGTGGCTGGCTGGTGCTTTTGTGTCACACGCTAGACTGCCAAGTCGGCCGAGGCCATGACGTCGGCACTGCAGGGCACGACGCACGCGATGAAGTCGATGGCGAAGACAATGAACTTGCCAAAGCTCAATCAGATCATGATGGAGTACACAAAGGAGAGCGAGAAGATGGAGATGACGCAGGAGATGATTGGCGAGACAATCGACGACGTCATGGACGCCGAGCAGGACGAGGAGGAGGAGGACAAGATCGTCGGCCAAGTGCTCGACGAGATCGGCATTGACCTCACTGGCGCAGTGCCAGAGGCGCCCGTCGCACCAGCGCCTCGACCCGTTGCAGTGCAAGCTGCACCGGCAGCAGCAGCTGTGCCACCCCCAGCACCTGTTGCAGCCGGTGTCGGTGCAGACGACAGTAACGACTCGGCCATGAGCGAGTTAGAAGCGCGTCTGAACAACCTGCGGCGATCGTAGCGCTCGGTGTAGGTGGCGCTAGTGTGTCTGCAACATGGGCAGGTGGCACCGTCGCTCAAACTCGCGCACTGCGCACTTCATGCGCTCTCAGACACATACACACGCCTCGAGCGAATGGAGAATGAATGCAGCGCGTTTGTGTATTGGATTTTGCAACCAGCAATCTGCTGTTGCGTTGCAGTTGCCAAGCTGTTGTTGTTGCTATAGCTTTGCTGTTGCGTTGCAATCTGCGCTGCAGTTTGTTGTTGTTGTGGCAAATGTGCGTTGCTCTTGCTCTTGCTGTGACAGACTTGCAATTGCAAAATTGTTACATCATGTCGGGGATAATGAGGAGGTTCTTTGGGATGAGGCAAAAGTGGAGCGCAAAGTAGACAAAGCGATGGCACAGGTACGTCTCGTCCTCGAACGCGCGGAAGACCTCGGGGTGGTGGAAGTATGTGTGCGAGAAGATGCGGTAGAGCCGCCGCGCGACCGACTGGAAGTACTGCGTCGCGTTGCTCGTGATCGACACGCGCGAGGGGAACACGCGACCGCTCGTGAGCAGCGTGTTGACGTTGTCCATTGTGTGCACGATGTATTCGAACGCACAGCACTCCTTCGGTGCCTTGTGCGCTGCGCAGAGGAAGACCCAGTCGTCGGTCGCTTTCATCACGACGCACGACTCGCGCGTGCATTTGCCATCGAGCTTCGCCACGAGTACGTTCAGCTCTTTCATTACCTGTCGCAAGTGCTCGTACTGCCACAAGTACGTGTCCTGGTCGTCCGGCACGTGATAGATCTTGGCGAGTGCCGTCGGGTCGGCGCGCACAAGGCGCTGGATCAGCTGCTCGGCCTCGAAAGCGCCGCCAGCGTCTGGCGTCGCGCCGTTGCTCTCCCATGCAAAGAATTCGTCGTTGCGGCTCCCTGGTGGGTTCTTCCCCACGACGAGCGCCATTGCGGTCCTGTGTCCTGCGATTGCTTGCACTGCACCTCGCCTTCTTGTGCGTCGTGCAAGCTCGTTTCTTGCGCAGTTTTGTTCTGCTTGCGAGTTTCGAGCATGTGCAACAATTGCATGCCGACTATATATGTTTATGTAAGATAGATGTGCACCAATTGATCATCAATAATTCGCCAAAAAAGAAAAGCGGTTTGAAAACAGCATTCGGCTCGGTGGAATTCTTATCCTATATGACACGGATGTTTCCACCACGATCAAGCAAGCTGTCCATCCTTACCAACGATGTTGTCGTCGTTGATGACTGTGAACTCACCAGCACCTTGAGGGCTTGCTTGCGGACTGGTGTTGACGTCGGTCCTGGTTTGAGTGTGCGAGTGAATGAATGGGCAATGGCGATCATTTGCGACCAGATGACGAGAGAATCCCCATCCGTTCACTCGAGCTTTGCTTCGGTGGACAAACAGCCGAATTCGAATGCAGTCCAAACGAACGTGACGATGAGCTCATCAACGACATACATGTCTGCACAGCATCGCCAATGACAGATACGACAGGCCTCGGATCAGCTAGCGACTTGCGCAAGGTCGTTCGTCTCCACGCTTTGCCCGCTCGTGTGACTGCACTTTACATCCGCGCCTCGAGCTGTTCTTTCGCGCATCATGAGGATCGGACCTTTTAGGCACAATGCGCTGTCTCTCGGCCACGCAACCACAGGCTTCGATCGCAAATCATTCGACACACGCTTCCTTGTCGTGTGAGCAGTCAGTCACTGAGCGGTCACTGAGCGACGGTTGCGATGGCTGATTGCGAGTTACGCGCTTCACAACAGTCCACACCAGTTCTCAAGTTCGCGCCACAGCAGCAGCATGAAGCGCACACGTACAAGCGTCGGCTGCGCGTGTTGGCTGCTCGCGGCGGCAGCGACGTCGCCCTCGTGGTCACTACCACCAGCAGCAGCAGCAGCGACGGCGACATCCGCTGTCCCTGCAGCTCACGGACTCGTCCGCGTCCGCGCTGCAATGCGAGTGGACCCGCTGTCAGGGTCACGTACGTTCATCTTGCTTGGTGGAGTGAGCTGTTGACACGTGCTCACTGCATGCGCATTCTCACCCAATATACGCAGACGTCTAACTAGCACAGACGTCACACCTACTCTTTGGTCACGGCTCCATGCAGGTCTGTTGCAAACAGCGACGCTGTCGAACGACACGGCGGTCGACGGCTCTAGTGGCAGTGACACCATTGACACGGAAGGCCGCGCTGCTGCTGCGGCTGTTACTGCCGCAATCGCTCCTGTTGCTGCTACTCCGACAACCATAACACCACCAGACCAGGTCGACAGCACTTCGCTACCACCGTCGTCCTCGGCGCCGACCACGGACACCCGCATCGTGACTGACGCGAGCAACCGGCGCGGCTCGTCACTCGGTGTCGAAGGCATCATCGGCATCGTCGCAGGCGTGATCGCTGCGCTCGTGCTCGCAATCGCGTTTGTGCGCGCCGGGTCATCGAAGCGCAAGCGCGCACAGCAACAGCAGGAGGCGGCGCTTGCGACCGCCGACCTCGCATCGAGCACGATGAGCATCAAGGACGTCAAGTACGTCGACTCGTTCGACTCGCCTGTTTCGACACCGCGCGCGTCGATCCGCAAGCCGTCTGTACCGCTCTGCAGCCAGCAGCTCCGCAATGACGACCGACTCGTAAGTGACCGACACGCGGGTCCAGCGCCGTCGCTCGAGTACACGATCGGAAGCACCGAACCCGAGCCCGAGCAGCTCTTCACGCCGAGCCGCGTGCGAACGCTCTCACTCTCGCGGTCACGGCTGCAGTCGCAGCAGAGCGCAAGCTGTCGGCGCGAATCGCTCCAGCGGCCACCGAGCCCCGAGCACTCCCTCGAGGTCGCGCACTCGACGTCGCGGAACCCGTTCGCGCAGTCGCGAAGGTCGCGCCAGTCGCGCGCCACGAGCCGCGACGTGCTGTTGTACACTGACACCGATACAGACATGTCGTCGCTGCATCCGTTGCCAACAACGCGTCGGCCGTCGCGGCTGCGCTTCTCGCGCAGTTCGATGCACAGTACCGACAGCGCGTCTGAGATCCCAATGCTCGACGACCATCGCAGCAGCAACGCAGCTGCACCGCCACTGCAACTCGGTTGCAATGCGAGCGCAAGCGCAACGTCGCCGCGCGACATCCCCGTGCTCGCGCGTGGGTCGGAGGAGTCGGTCGATTCGATCGAGGACGAGAACATTGAGATCAGTATCTAAGCGGTTGGGACGCTCCATCCATACTACTTCATCAAGGTCGTACTGCGAGTGTGTCGATGACGTCATGGCAAAAGCGCTATACAATCACTATCTCTCTCTCTCCCCGCTCTCCATCGCACTTGCTCGCCTGCTTGTCTGCCCTAGTTGCCCTGTTAGTCGGTCAATCCGAGCTGCTGCACGTCGCTCCTCATCTATCACTAGCGCATCGTCGCCTGGTCGCTCGACTCACTGACTGTGCGCACTGTTGCTGCTGCCGGCAACAGCGCCATTGCCGACGATGTTGCGCATCGAGAAACCGTCAAAGAACGGGTTGTTCAGCGCCTCTTTCGCCGTCACGCGGTCGTCCGGGTCGAGAATGAGCATGAGCTGCAGCAGGTCGAGCAGCCCCGCTGCTGTGTCCTCGGGTGCCACGAGCTGCGCGAGCGTCCGCATCTTGCGCACGTGCTCGACGCTCTCGTCGCTCGTCGCACCAGCAGGCCAGTGGAGCCGGCCGCGGTGAAAGAACTTGCTCGCTGGCTTGTTCGCCTTCGCGACCATGTGCGCTGGCAAGCGACCAATGCAGCGCTCAATGAGCGCAAGGTGCTCGAGGTTCTCATGCTGTACGTTTGGAGCAGCAGTGAGTGATGAGCAACAGCGGGTCAATCATCATCGCATCGGTCTGTACACACACAGAGCCAATAGCTTCTAGCGAGCCAAACGCACCGTCGCAAAGAGCAGCTCGCCGAGGTACAGCTCCGCGATGATGCAGCCGGCCGACCAAATGTCGGACGGATAGCTCCAACCGAGACCGAGGATGACTTCGGGCGACCGGTACTGCCGCGTGTTGATGATCGAGCTCTTCGACTCGTCGTCGTACGTCGCGCCACCAAAGTCGATCACTGCCGCATGGACACGTACATACAAAGATCAAGTAGATCAGTCCACATAGTCGATCAACTGCTAATTCACACTAGCGCATGCACTCGTCGATGTGCAGGACGGATCGCTCGACGCACACTTGACAGCGTCGCACGCCGGTGGACGGAGCGAGAGCCGCGTCGCGTCACCGGCGTCCGAGTACCCGCGGTCGCGCTGCTTCGCATGCCGGCCGTTCGACCACTGCGACGTGCTCGCGCCGTTCGGCGAGCCAACCGACGACGTCGACGACGACGGCGACGCACTCGACGGCGCGCGCTGCTCGTCGTCGTCCACGAGCAGAATGTTCTCGGGCTTGAGGTCCGTGTGGATGAGCTTGAGACTGTGGATGAACTCGAGCGCCGTGAGCAGCTGCCACGCGTACGCGCGAATGCTCGCGAGCGGGAACGGCTTGTAGTCGTGCGCCTTGAGATAGTCGTAGAGCGAGCACCCGAGACGCTCAAAGACCATGCACACGTGGCCCTTGTACTCAAACCTGTAGGTTCATTCATCTGTAAGTGTGTCGGTCGTACAACACTGTTGTAGGCACTAGAGCACGGACGCACCACTTGTACATGCGCACGCAGAGCGACTCGTTCGTCTCGTCCTTGTCGTTCACGTCCTGGAGAATCGCGGCTTCGATCTGCCGTCCAGACCGTCGACGACACACACATAACAGTCAGCAGTCAGTGGCGCTGCCGTCACCAGAGCATCGAGTTTTGAGCACCTAACGTACCTTGGCAGACTCGGTGTACTTGTCGACTTGACGCACGACTTTGATCGCGACGATCATGTTGCGCTGCTTGTCGAGACACTCGAGCACGCGACCAAACGTCCCAAGCCCCGCTTCACGAATGATCTTGTCTGTACATTGAAACAGTCACGAGCAGCGTGAGTCGCCTCGATATATGACCATACACACGCAGCAACTGCGAGCCACGTACAGCGCGACGCGATGTAGTCGCCCGGTTTGCCGTCGTAGCTCCCGACCGTGTCGTCGTGCGCCGAGCTCGCATCGCTTCCGTCCTTGTCAGTGCGCTGCTGCTGCTGCGACTGCTGTTGCGAGTGCTGCTGCTGCCGCTCGTCCGACCAGCTGCGCTCGCGGCGCGTGTGCTGCTTCTTCGAGCGGTACGACCGTCCGCTACCACGTGCGCTCGGACTACGACTGCGACTGCGACTGCTGCCGCGCGCGTCGTAGTCGCGACCGCTGCGACCACGATAGTTCTCGCGCTCCCGGCCACGTGTACTTCGTCGCTGTCTGCACACACAGTCACACATTGGGTCGCTCAGTCCATGAGCTCAGTCACGCGTGTCCGAGCGCCTCCACGAACCTGGATCGACTGCTCGACCGGCGTCTGGAACGCGACGAGTGTGCGCGCGTCGAACGCGAGTCTGCAGCACAAACACATCCACACATGTGTCCGCACTGTCAGTTGGCATCATCTCTATCACTCGTTTGGTGCCTTCGACTACTAGCGTCTCACACAGTTGGCGACGTACCTCCACGACGACGCGAGTGCGAGCGCGATCGAGAGCGACGTGGGCTGCGATCGCTCCGATTGCCGCGGCGTGAGCGTGTGCCGTCAGACGGCGGCGCGTAGCGCGACGACTGTTGCTGCTGGGTCGGCCGCAACCGTGACGCCACGGGACTCTCGCTGCGCGTGCGCTGCTTCTTTCGGTACTGACGGCGCGACCGACGCGTGGCCCCACTGAGGTCTTCGACGTAGCGCTCGGCTGTGCCGCGGTCTTCACGGTTCCGACGGCGTCGATCCATAGTATCGCTTGCGCACTCGTCCGCACGTCGTCAGCAGGACTACGCACTCGTATACAGCTAGTTGCACGCAGCAGTAAGCAGTACGATGAGAGATGACGAGATGGAACTGCTCGACTCGTTCAGTTTGTTGCCCCACAACAACGCCTGCGCTATCAAGAACCAAACACTCGCTATATTTACAGGAAAGTGGATTCTCGCATACAGTTACACTGTAGTGGAATCGATGCGCAGAAATTGACGTCGAAAAGCGAGGTCAACGAAAGGAATCTCGCTCAGTGTCGAAAACATAGCATCACTTAGAGTCAAAATTAGACATCAATATGACGGTTTCTATATTAAACTAATCACAAGTACAAAAGTAATACTGTATAACAATTTCCTGATATATTTATCCAATTTGGAACTTGTGCATCTCTTCACAATAATTTAATTGGCTGTCACTTTACTATACAGAAACACTCATTTGCAATTATTTTATCTGAACTTTAACTGTTTTTTTACTTGATTTGCAAAATACTTTGGCGCTTGTCAATTTTAGCGATTGTCGTTTCATATACCTGTTGTGTTGACCCTTAAAAAAATCACTCATCTCCTATATTGTTCTAATATTTTGTCTTGTTTACTCAAAATGCCACCAAGCCATAACTGAATTTGTCATTTTTCACTTGATTTGTAAACGCTACATCAAAAAAAGCAGAACGATTTGTTTTTTGTGCACAATCGATATTCCGTTTTTAAAACGAAATCGTGACAATTTTAACGTATAACATTCGATCGGTGAAATTTGCGACTCGATTTGCGATTCGATGTGAATTACATGTCCTGTTGTTATCTTGATTATAGTATGTAAATGGCTTGCATACTATATTCAAGCTAATCGTGTGTTCTGTTGATGACTTGATTTTAGTATGAAAATGGCATGCATACAAATGTACTATATATTGCCAACTGCCGCAATTCATTCGCTCTGCTCGACGCGCGACAATAAATCGCTCACATATCGACACGACAAATATAGGAGAACAACATGACATATAAAAAATAAATGTGTTTTAGTCGAAAATGATGACACATCCCTCCAATCGCCTCAAACGTCTTCGTCGCAACACAAAGCATGGCTACGAGCGATGTCGACGCGCTGATCCCACACGACGACGTCGGCGGACGCGTGCTAAGCATCCAGTCGCACGTCGTACAGGGCTACGTCGGAAACAAGAGTGCTGTGTTCCCACTGCAGCTGCTCGGTATGGACGTCGACATCATCAACAGCGTGCACTTCTCCAACCACACTGGCTACGACCACTTCTCTGGCAAGCACTTGCGGCTCACAGGTGACGACTTGCACGACTTGCTCGACGGCATGGAGCACAACAACCTGCTTCAGGACGCGCACACGCATCTACTCACGGGCTACGTTGGCTCGGTCACGCTGCTCGAAGCGATCGTGCGCGTGCATGAGCGCTTGCGAGCAGCGCAGAGCCACCCCGAGCGCCTCGTGTACGTGTGCGACCCTGTGCTCGGTGACCTCGGGAAGCTCTACGTGCCCATGGAGCTCGGTACGCTCTGCTTGCAGGAGTGTAATAGTGTCTGTAGCGCTTTCGCGTGGAGCTGCGTGTTTGTATCGCCTAGCGTTAGTCTTACACCGACTGCTTGTCCCCCATCCTTGCCGTCTACCTGGCGACTGACTTCTGACTGCCGACCACTTGCCTGTGTATGTACGTACTTGCAGTCGATGTGTACCGAACGCAAGTCGTGCCGATCGCTGACGTGCTGACACCAAACCAGTTCGAGTGCGAGCTCCTGGCCGAGATGAAGCTCGAAACCGTCGCCGACGCGCTCGTAGCGTGCAAGAAACTGCACGCGCAGGGGCCGCGCGTCGTCGTGATCTCGAGCTTTGAAGAAGCGCGTGCGGCGACATCGACAACGACCGATGCGCCGCGCGAGCTCTTGGTGATCGGCAGCCGCGTTGTCAGCAGTGGCTCTGACGCAGACGCGCAGCCGACGTTCGAGCAGTACGAAGTGCGCTTCCCGTGGATCGACAGCTACTACACGGGCACGGGCGACCTGTTTGCAGCACTGCTGCTCGCGTGGCTCCACCGAAGCCCGCACGCGTTCCAACGCGTGCTCGAGAACGTCGTGTCGACGATCCAGGACGTGCTGCGCATCACGCTGCGGCTTGGTGGGACGAACTGCGACCTCAAGCTCATCCAGAGCCGCGACGTGATCGCGCACCCCGTCGTGCGCATCCACGCGCGAGCGCTCAGTGGCCAATAGACACGGCCATATAGACTGCGGCCGATAGACAGCGGTCAATAGACAACAGCTCGTAGACTCGAGGACTCGCCGATGTGTACAGCAGCAGCGCGAGGAGATCGGGACAGCAGACGATGAAGCGCCATGTTCGCCCTCTCACTCACTCACTCACCCCCTCACTTCGCTACTGACAGCGTCTTGCGTCCTCACGACGCTCGCATACAGGCAGCTTGTCAGTCAATCAGTCAGTCGCCAGTGTCGCACATGCTAGTGCTGCGCTGTGACGCGCGACGCAATCGCGCTGTGTGCGCGGTCGAGTGCGATCGTCCAGCTGTTGAGTGCATCGTAGAGCTTGTTCGCGTCGCGGTTCCTGTGCAAACGACGACACCAACGAGACAGAGCGAGCAGTGTGAGCGATCACAACCACTACGGCGCAAGCACGTCCGTCCGTCCGTCGTCGTTCATCTATATCCAGCTACTGCGAGCATATGCACACACGCACATGCGGAGCATCTGGAGCACGAGGAGGCCTTGCGTCTGGTCGACGCGCGCGTCGAGCTCGTCGTTCTGGATGAGCGCAACGGCAAGGTCCTCGACCTCGCGCTGCGAGATGTTCATTGCTTGCGCAAGGCTTGCGAGCCTAACAACCTGGTACGGCCGCACGATGCGCTTGAGCACTTGGCATCGAATGTTCCGCAGCAATGGCTGGAGGTACTTGCTCATGATCGCGTCGCTCAGGAGCTTGTACTTGCGGTTCGTGAGCACTTTCTCGAAGCTCGCAATGTCGCTCGCAGCGTACGCACTGCGGAGCAAGAGCATCGCGCCAATCTCTTCGACGTCCTGGTACACTTTCGCTTCGCGCGAGTCGAACGGGTTAATGTCCGAGCTCGCGAGCATGTTCGAGAGCACGGCGTACTTGAGCGCCTGCGTCGCGCGCGCGTTGCCGGCCTCTTGGTAGTTCCGGAAGCTCTCAAAGAACTCGTTGTACGCGAGCATCCACTGCCGCTCCTCGAGGTACATCTTCCCGCCCTCTTCGCGCACGACACTGTAACAGGAGGTTATAGCAGGAGGTTATAACAGGTCATAACAGTCAGTACTACGTAGTTACACAGTCGTCAGTTCAAGCGATCGACAGCGCGACGCACCCCATGACACGCGGATCGGCGACTGCAGCGTCGAGCCCGAGCGTCTTGGGGTAGATCTCGCGCAGCCGCGTGCTGTTCTTCGTCGCGCCGCACATCTGCAACAACAGCAGCAGTGGTGGTAACAGACCACCGTCAGACGCACTGGCGCTGTCAGACT
Organism: Globisporangium echinulatum; assembly: GCA_023336405.1. Taxonomy (NCBI): domain Eukaryota; phylum Oomycota; class Peronosporomycetes; order Pythiales; family Pythiaceae; genus Globisporangium; species Globisporangium echinulatum. The sequence continues at coordinate 17,627 of JAADWX010000197.1, read as the reverse complement.
GTTCACATCGGCACGTACCTGGATGTCAAGCGCGTACACGTCGAGCAGCGCTGTGACTTTGCTCGGATCGTTCCGACCCTCGGGCGTCCGACAGTACGCGTAGAGCTCGTCGAGGAGCCGCTGGAGCGACGCAAATTCGCTGATGTCGAGGTACAGCTTCCCGAGCTTGACGTTCATCGTGAACCAGAGCCGCTCGTTGTTCGCGTCCTTGAGACGCTCGAGCGTGATCTCGTACATCTACAGCTCGCAGTGATCGGTGACGACATCATCACATGCACACGTCAGCAAGCGCGTGCAGCATCACTAGCTATCGTCGCCAAGACACCAGCAGTCCATACACATCGAATCAAACAAGCGCTCCACTATAGTGCCAACGCACCTTGGACGAGTACTTGCCGCTCTCTTTCGCGCTCGTGTGCGTCGACACGGCATCGAGGATCGACGAGATCGAGTCCGTGCTCTCGTTGCGCGTGACGAACGGCAGGAACGCAAGCATCTGCTCGTAGTTCGCGAGCATGTCGTCCCACCGATGCGTGAGTGCACAGATCTTGACAATGTGCTCGAACGCCTGGAAGCTCCACTCCATGCTCTCGGGATTCTGCTCGAGCGCAGGCTTTTCTAGAACCACAACTTTCTCAAACAGCTCGAGTGCGCTCGCGAGGTCGCCGCGCTGACGGAGGTCCTCGGCTTCGTAGAACGTGTTCTCGAGCTCAATGAGCGTCTCGCGCGCAGCATTCTTCTCGCTGCCGTCTTCAGCGTCCGAGCCTTCGAGCTGCTCGTCGCTGTTGTATGCATCGTCGCTGTCGTACTCGTACTCGTACTCTTCCGAGTCCGACATGCTCTCTCGCTCGTGTCGTTGCTGCTACTGCTGCTGTGCTTGTTGTCGCTGCTTGTGCTTGAGCACGCTCGTCGCAAATGATCGAGACATTGAGCTCAACCCACATGTCGATCCATCTCATCGTTCCATGTGGGTCACACGAATTAGTGGTCCACACACAATACGCAAGAAGCTCAAAATAGTCAGCATTGCACGAGCTCAAGCAGACCTCAAGCAGACCTCAAACGGAGCTGCACGACGTGAAGCACTCGGTCTCACACACACATACACATCTCGCACAAGAAGCAGCATGGACACAAACGCGATACTAGGACAACTCAAGAGCAAGTCGGCGCAGACTGCGTCGCTCGCGATGGAGAAAGCAGCGTCGCTCAAAGACGTCACGCAAAAGAGCTCGCTTGCATTACAGAGCAAGGCGCGATCAACAGCCGAGTCGCTCAACATCAAGATGCCAAAAGTGCTCTCGAGCGCGTCACTGAGCAGCGACAAGAGCACGGCGTCCGAGAGCGACCTCGAGGCGCAGCCGACCCCAAAGAACCAGGAGGAGGAAGGCCTGCTCGACGACATCGCGGAAGAGTGCAAGCTCACAAAGCGCCAGCGCCTGTACGGCGCGATCGGGTGCTACGCGCTCGGCGCGCTCTGCGGCTTCTTGTCGACGCTCATGATGTGGGGCGGGCCAAAGCACGTGAAGCAGTTTGGCTTCTTCTACACTGTTGGGAACCTCTGCAGCATCGGCAGCTCGCTCTTCCTCGTCGGGCCAAAGCGGCAGGTCAAAGTCATGTGCATGCCGGTGCGCCGCGTTGCGTGTACGATCTGGATCGGCGCGATGGTGATGACGCTCGTGATTGCGTTCGGATTCCCAAAGGCCGGTCCGCTCGTGATGCTGCTCGTGCTCATTCAGTACTGCGCAATGCTCTGGTACGGCGCGTCGTTCATCCCGTACGGCCGCGCGATCTTGAAAAAGTGCTGCTCAAAGGCTGCAGGGCAAGTCACGTCCGCTGTGTGAGCGCTAGGCGATGCAGCGCCATCCATAACCACACATCCAGACACACACACATCCAGACACACACACATCAGAATATACATACACTTTTGCTTATTTCGAGCTGTGTGTCTATTATTGCACATGCAATATGCAATTGCAGAGGTGACCAACACTCACAACCCCACACAATACAATGCGCACAGTCTACGTGGCGCGCGCATCGAGCCACGCGACAAAGTCGTTTGCGACTGCGTTGCGGATGTGCGGCGGCTCGTTGCTGAGGTCGTGTGCGCCGCTCGGGTACGCTTTAAAGAGCTTGTCTGCGCTCCTCGTCTTCGCATGCAGCGCTTCCGAGCCCGAGATGTGGCAGACTTGGTCAGCGAGCCCGTGCTGCAGCAGGTACGGCGTCTCGATCAGGTGAAACTTGTCCTGAATCGCTTCGAGCGCATCGAGGATCGCGAGGCCCGTGCCGATGCGCAGACGGCCGTTGTAGAACAGCGGATCGGCGCGCTTCATCGCGTCAACGAGCGCGCCGACTTCCGATGAGCTGTTGCGGCCGCGATTGCCGCGTGCAAACGGGATCTTCGGTGCGACTGCGCGCAACAGCTTGCCAGTGCGCTCGACGGCGAGCGATGGTCGTGACGTTGCGTGGATCTGCACGGCCGGACACAGGATCACGGCGCCGTCGACAAAGTCCTTGGGCATCTTCGTGAGGATCGAGAGGATGACGAGCCCACCGAGCGAGCTGCGAAGGTATACAAACACACGTATCGACAGCGTGTGAGTGAGCAATCGCTTCACAATGCAAGAGCTCACCAACCCCCAGCCGCTAACCACCGCAACAGACGCACCCGCCGTGGAGAAACACTTTCTGGCCCTTGTACTTGTCTTTCGCGACGTTGACAAACGCGATCGCGTCGTCGACGAGGTCCTGGACGCTCGCAAAGTACCCGTGGCGGCCGTCGCTGCGGCCCATGCCTTCGTGGTCGAGCCCAGCAATGACAAAACCGCTCTGCAACAGCTCGACCATGAACGTGTTGTTGCGCGCGCTGTGCGAGTTCATACCGTGCAGCACGACGACGACGCCTTTTGCGGCGGCGTGCGAGTCGAGGTGCTTTGGCAGCCAGAAGCGGTAGAACAAACGCGCGATCTGGTTGCGCGGCCGCGGTCGCTGCAGGACACCGGTCTCCTCGGCGCCACGCGCGACGTGTTCCTGCAGAAAGCGCTGCTCAAAGTCTGTGAGTGGATGCAGCACGCGCGGGTTGTGCGGGTCGATGCCGGGTCCAAAGAGCTTCACGAGCGCAAACGCGAGAGCTGCGAGCGTGGCGAGCACCCATACTGCGGTGCTCATCCACATCGTGTTGCTTGTCGTCGAGCAGAACGTCTCGTGTGTGCGTGCGTATGCAGAAGTGCCGCTTTTGGCGTCAGCAGAATTGTCGATTGCGTTCAGTTCGTGTGGCCCACACGAAAATACGTATGCACACTCTTTGCACACTGTTTGACTGTAAACAGGCAGTGAAACGCACACATGCTGCACAGTGAAGATCGCTTCGATTTCGCGTCTTCTCGTAAAGCTCGCGAAACGATGCTTGGGAGTGTGATCATCATGGCGTCACCTTCCGGCTCGCGTGTGAGCTACACGCATGCTGTGTTTCCGCGAGTTGCACGTGCAAGTGCTGAGTGCGTACCGTGTGCACACGATGCATGAGCGAGCAAAAAGCACGAATCCACCGTGTCCAACGGGAGCATGTAAGCGAGCGAGCGAGCGAGCGCAGCAACTGACCAGTCACTTGCGAATATTTCAGTCGCTGCCATCAAGCAGATCGCACAGTTGCGATCATGGGAAACACATGCAGCACCGTGCACGTCGTCGAGCGCTACGACGTCGAGCGTTCAGAGCAAGGACACGAGGGGAGCATGTCACCTACGTCGACAGCGACGACGCACGACATCGATGCGATCGACGAGCCACCACCACTTCGCATCAGAGTCACAAACATGCGCGAACGCGAGACCGTGACGCATCCGCTCGTGCTCGTCGAAGGGCACGTTGAGAACATGTTGGTGACAACGAAACCGAGCAGCACGATTGCGTACATCCAAGCGACTGCGAATGAATACAGCAGTGTTGACGACAATGCACCGCGTCGGCAGCGCGCGCTCGGGCTGTGCTGGCCCGTCGTGCCTGCGTCTGGACACTTCAAAGCGTATGTGCTGCTGCCAGCACCAGGCCGCTACGCTGTGCATCTGCAGATCGCATCGGCATCGCTGGTACTACACATGCGCTTTGCACCGCCAGCGACCAAGCACGTCGTGCGATTCCACTACCAGAAGCCATATGACAGCACGCAGGGCTTTGACGTGCCGCGCGCGACCGACACCTCGGACACGGCCGCAATCGACCGCATCAAGCTCCATGCGCTCGTGCTCCAGACTGCGCTCGCTGAGCTGCTGCATCGCGCAGGCAGCGCGCGCCGCTCGTTTGCGCTCGAATTTGGAGTCGACGGACTACCGGCCGTATACTTATTGCGCTCGCAGTACTCGAGCGTCCAGGCACGTACTATGAGCGATACCGAGCTCTTGACGCAGCTCCGCGCAGACGTCGCGCGTGCAGACGACCGACGTCTTGTTGCTAATGACACCGATAGTGCTAGTGCCGAGGTGGTTGTAAAGCACGTCGTGATCCTCGACGATCCACACTTTGACCCACGCACACGCGAGCTGTTTGGCCACCGCGAGGTCGCAAACGGGAACGTCGTTGTGATGAGCGCGTGCGGGCTGCACACGTGGCCGCGCGGCCTCGACGAGCTTACGATGTGCTGCCTCGACACGACGCGGTTCCAGCCGCCGGTGTTTCTGCACGACTGCGGCGGTCACAGGAGCTTCTGGACCAAGTATTCGGCCAGCAGTAGTCGGCTGCTGCAGCTGCTCGTCCATAGCTTTGGCGTCGACTCGCAGCGCGAAGGCGTCTTGCGCACTGGCTTTTACGCGCTTAATCGCCTGCTGTGCGTGTATGAGCCGACGCCATTTGTACACTTGCCGACGTTCACGACTGCGATTGGCGACGGACGGTTTGCGATCCTCGACTACGCAGCACTCGTTGCAGTGCGTGGCAGTGCGAGCAGTAGCAGCTTTAGTGATGGTGACGACGTGAATGGTGTCTATCTTGACGCGCTCTCGGCCGACACACTTGCTGTCAAGTGTGCGTGGATCGCATCGCGGCGGCGACGACGCGCAAGCAGTCTCGGGCCACGCAAGAGCGCTGCTGCGGCCTAAGCATTGCGTCCTTGTAGACGCTGCTGGCGTGTCTGTCACGAGGTGTGGCGTTTGCTCACTTCACATCGCGATCGAGTCAATAGCTTGGATTATTAATGTCGATGTGCTGATGTGTTCCAAATGCGTGGCACTCTATTATGTGTGGCCCACAGCACATTTATGTGCACCACATCGCGTCAAATCAAGGCAACATTCCACTCCAATCCAAACGAGATACACACGCAGACACGCATGATGAGCAGCGAGACGACGTTCAGCGCCGCGGAGGCGGCCGTGTACGACCGACAGATGCGGCTCTGGGGCGTCGAAGCACAGAAGCGGCTACAGAGCTCACAGGTGCTTGTCTCGGGGCTCTCGGCGCTCGGCTCAGAGCTCGTGAAGAACCTCGTGCTCTCGGGCATGAACGTCATGGTGCACGACCCGCGCGCGGTCACGCAGACCGCCGTCGACACGCAGTTCTTCTTCTTTGAGAGCGACGTGGGCAAAAACGTACGTGTCGGTGTTACTGCTGTCGCTGCTGTAGCTAGCCGCGCCGCAGTATTGCTGCACGTTTCCGAGTTGCCATTGTACTCACACGCAGCGACTCTCTCTATCTGTGACTTCTGCCCTCATATGCTTTGTACACCTGCCACTATCTCTCTCGACTGCACACATGCATATGCACGCATACACTCGTCTCTACAGCGCGCAGAAGTGGGACTTGAGAAAGCCAAGGAGCTCAACCCGCTCGTACAGATGCACTGCGAGACGACGCCATTGCGCGACCTTCCCGACGAGTACTTCCACAAGTTCACGGTCATGTGCTTGATCGACGCCGACAAGGACGTGCAGGTGCGCTCAGACCCACTTGTACGCACTTGCCCAAGTGCATATGCTGTGAGTACTCACGCTCGTGTGGATGCTGCTCACAGCTGCGGCTGAACGCGCTGGCGCGAGCGCGCGACACTGCATTCTTCACCGCGAGTTCGTTTGGCTTTGACGGTGTCGTGTTTGCAGACTTGGGCAAGCACACGTACCGTCGCACGCCCCAAGCGACCGCGAGCGCTGCGCCGGCTGGTGAGTCGGCGACCGAGACCGTACACACCGTACAGTTTCCGTCACTTGCGGAGGCGAACGCGGTCCCGTGGAGCGCGCTCCAGAGCACGCGCAAGCGCGGACCGCAGATCCCGCGCGTGTACATCAAGCATCAGCGTGCGTTGCTGGGCGTGAGCGACATCGTGTATATGAACCGAATCGACTGCTGCTAGAAGCTGACGCTAAGCTATTGTTGCTGCTGGCGTCTGTTTGCCATCAGTGCTGCAGGAGTTTGCCGCATCGAGTGGCGCCGACGCGTCGGTCGATGCGAGCGCGTTCGTTGCGTTTGCGCAGACGCGACTCGAGGTGCAGGGGCTGCCACGCGACTTCTTCACGCCCGACGAGCTGAGGTGCGTCGAGCGTCTGTGTCTGTGCTGCTGACGGTCGTAGTCGGGGACTGTATGCCAACAACGCGAGCTGATGAGAGAGTGAGTGACTTACGACACTCTCAATCCGTTGGTGTGTGTGTTCTGCTGGCTCTTGCCTCGTCAGCTCGCTCGTCCAAGTCGCAGGTGTCGACCTCGTGCCTGTATGTGCGATCCTCGCCGGCATCCTCGGGCAGGAGATCGTCAAGGCCATTTCGCAGAAAGACGAGCCGATCTGCAACTACTTTTGCTTTGACGGCGCGGCCGGCGTCGTGCGCCGCATCGGCTGAACGCGTATTGGCAGCAGTCGAGTGGCGGTCGATTCGAGGCTATTGCGGTCATAGTAGGAGCGCCATGAGCTGTGTAGACAGACATACCTGATCTGAACGAATGCTATCGAGTCGCCTGTGCGCTCCTCCTGTTCGCGTGTGTGTGTCCAGCTGACAGTGTCCGCGCAGCTGCGAGCGGTCGTCCCGCCACTTTGAGGCGGGACCAATGCTAACTTTGTCGCGTCTGTACACCAGTCGCTGTGTACAACCTCGTCGTCGCCTCACGCGATGGACAGCTCCTCGCAGTAGCGACACTTGCTGCTGCTGGGACGCAAATGGCGACAGCGCTCGCGGCTGCGCATGCCAAGACCAAGGGCAAGCGCATGCTTCGCGATGCGCTCGAGGGCTACGGCGACGACGCGTTTACGCTCGCCGAGTGGAACGCCAAGAAGCGCGAGGCCGAAGCGCGAGGCAACTGGACGTGGAAGCAAAGTGTCGCGAACACGAACGCGGCCGTCAAGACCCGCGTCGAGCGCGATGGCGAGGCACAGGAGGCGCTGCGTGCACGCTTCGTCGACGTCCAGACCGCAATGGAGCAGGAGATGCGCGGCGTGCTGCGTGCGCGAGGCGACGTTCAGACACTGCTGCAATCAGCCGACGAGAGCGCATACCGGTGTGCGTGGAGGTATGCACTGAGCTTCTACTGGCCATCACATCGCTGAGCGTGCGACTGGACTTGCTTGTGTCGCGACTGGCGTTGCTCGTATACTGACTCGAGTGATGACAATGTGTGCGTACGCCCGATGGCTGACAGCGATCGCATTGGCGGCAAGCCGTATCACTGCACGAACGACGTTCCAGTCGACAAGAAGAAACCGCGTGCCGACTCGCTGCCTCCAGCAAAGCGCTTCTGCAAGTGGCACGTCCGCGAATGTGAGTGTCCAGAGCACCCGATGGAGCAAAGCCGTGCGATCGAGATTCCGAACGAGTACGGTCTGTGTCTCCATTGCTACGACATGACTGCCGCGACACAGCGCGCGACGCTGCAGAAAGTGCCGCCGCGCGTGCTGGCAATCAAGGTCCCGGGCGTGAGTGCAACGGACCTGCGGCGCGCCGTGCAGAGCGACCTCGTGCTCCGGAACACTGCGCACCGAGATGGCGCAGACCTCGACGGCGCAGCTGGTGCGCTCACGGCCACGAGCGTGTGCACGTGGGCAAAGGAGCACTCGGAGAAGGCGTACATTTGGCGCTGCTCGAATCGCGTGCTCATGCACCCGCGTCTGAGTGGCGCGTACGTGCCGTTCTGCGGCTTCCACACGCCGCGGTGCATCAAAGAGTACGGCCACAGGAGCACTAAGGACGCGCCGTGTCCTGCGCTCGAGCGCCTCAATGCGTTTGGCATGTGCCGCAACCACCTCGAGGCACACATGAGCACGCTCAGCTTTGACGCGCGCGGCGCGTGCGTGCTCGTGGACTCGGAATTTGACGCGCCTGGGATCCGCGAGTGCAGTCGCGACCGACCTGTTGCAGTCGTCACGCGCCATCCGCTCGCGCCGAAGTACCCGCCACCGACGAGCGAGCGTGATGGAGCTGCACTCGATCCACTCGCACTGTCGACGGTGCGCAACGCGCGATCGGACGAGTCAACTGTAAAGCGCGCACTGGTCGAAGCTGTTGCGTTCGTGCGGCAGTACACTGCACGTGCGCTGTCGGCAGTGCTGGCAAGCAACAACCCAGTCGCAGTCGCACTGAACGACGCGCTCTGGCGCGTGCAATTTGCTCGACGTGCACGCGTCGTCGCAACGCGCATTCAGCGCATCTTTCGTGGCAACCGCGCGCGTCGGCGCGTTTGTGTGCTCCGGTTCGAGCACGCAGCCCTACAGCGCATCGCGGCTTGCAAGGTCGTCCAGCGGTTCGTACGTGGGTTCGTCGGTCGCCAGCGGTTCAAGCATGAGCACGAGCGCATACACCGTGCTGTGCCCGTGATCCAGCGCATCGTGCGTGGCGGCCTCGCGAGGCACAGCTGCCGTCGACTGCGTGCAGTGATCCGGTTGCAGCGCACGTACCGGGGCTACCGCCAGCGGCTGCTCGCGTGGGTGTTTCGCGAAGAGATGGCGTACATGCGCGATCTGCAACGTGAGGCAGACGCGAACCTGCGCGAACTCGAGGCACAGCTCGCGACGTTCCGCCGAGTGCGTGCACGAAGACTACTGCGGCAGCACATCCAGCAGTGGCGCTTGCGACACGAGGAGCGTGCACGCGCGTTCGCGCTGAAGCTTCAGACGTTCTGGAGTGCAACGAAGATCCAGCGCCAGTGGCAACGCCACAAGCGCTACGAGCGGATCAAAAAGCGCTACACAAGCGCACAGGCGATCCAGAAGCGCGTGCGCGGGTGGCTGACGCGCCACCTGTGGCGAGACGACCCGGGCATCCGCCACGTCGTCGGGTTCGTCAACCCTCGCAGCGGCGTTGAGTACAGCAAAGCCGTCGTGCTCGCGCAGCCGGCGCGGTCGTACTCGGTCCCGAGTCGGCGCCTGCGGATGCGCGTCGGCTGCATTGCGATCCAACGGTTGTTCCGAGGCCACATCGGGCGGCTCCGCGCGAACGAGCAGTGGGTGAACATGTTGCGGCGCTGGGAGTGGATCGGCATTGCATCAACCGACGCGAGTGGCGCGAACAACGATAGCATGGCGGTTGGCAAGGAGCGCTACGGCTTTATGCTACCGTCGCATGGCTACAGCGCCGATCGGCAGCGGCACATGCAGCCGATCGTGCACGACATCAAGGCGGCGCGGGGCTTTGCGTACAAGTACCAGGACATTTTGGACCTCATCAAAGATCGCGACGGACTGCGCGCCTGGAGCGACACGCACGAGCAGCGCGAGCAGCGAAAGCGCGCACAACAGTGCGTGCAGCACCAGCTCCAGTCGAGCAAGACTGTGGCGGCAGCTACAGCACCAGGTCGCAGCGCTGCGAGTACGACACTGGAGACTGCTACAACAACGTCGCTGTTGACGGCGCTATTCCCAGTCGGTTCTGTTGTGCGTGTTGCCGTGTTCAACACTGCGAAGCGAACGAAAGCGTTCCAGACAGCGACGGTCGTGCACATCCACAGCGGATCGGGCGGCTACGCGAGCGACGACACGACGTTCGACGTCGAGTACGATCCGGTGCGCATTACAGCTCTCGCTTGCATCGTCAGTGTCCACTGCTGAGTCACTTGCTGTCGATGCGATGTCATGTGGCTGCTGACATGCTATTGATTGCCTATGCGTGACGTGCACACTACACAGGTGCTCGTGTCGGTCCGCGGCGTGCGCATCTACAGCGAGCAGCACGTACGTGCGAGCCGACTCCAAGCCATCACGCACGCTGACATCGCGGACCCACCACCCGAGCACCTCAAGTCTGTGACCCGACAGATCCACGAGGCAATCCGCGCGCTGAAGCGAGACATTCACGAAGCAAGACGCCGGGAGCAGCTCGCGTGCCTCATTACTGACATTGGCACACACGAGCAGGCGCTCGACAGTGTCGACGCGATTGCAGCGCGACTGCGCGACGACCGACCTGAGCACGATCTGCTTGCCGACAGCGCGGCGTTTGTGGACTTTGTGTTCCGCAACTCGACGCTGCTTGAGACAGCGTGGTCGCAAGTCGTCCGCGACGTGCGCTACGGGAAGCAGCACAAGGGTCGGCTTGCGCTCGACGCATCGGAGCTCGCGTCACGACCTGCTCTGCCGACTCACGCACGCGAGTTCTACGCAACAGAGTTTGGGTTTGTCGATCGAGCAAGCGATGATAGCACGAAGAGCTCGAAGCCGCAACCAAAGCGCGCGGCAGTCATCGAGCGGCGTCTGATCGAACTCGGGTTTCAGCACGCGCTTGGTGCGAGTGTCAAGGACACGCAGTTGGACGACGACCAGCGCAACGGGACCGAGTGGCCCGAGACAACGGACGAGCGTGTGCGCACGCACGAGTGGAACGCCAGTGGCGGCGGCACGCGCGACGATCTGGCGCTTCAAGCGCTCAGTGAGCGCGTTTCGACGTCACAGGACATCCATCGACTCATCTACGAGCTCAAGGTGCGATTCGTGTTTGCTGCGAGGTTGTTGACATACATGCGTGGTGGAGCGAATGAACGCTCGCCGTCGATGCACATCGAGACTACTGACTACACGATTGTGCGACACACAGACACTGCCGCGCGAGCGCCGGCGCGAGGAGATTGTCGAGGTCACGACCCGCGCGACGCGTGCGTTCGTCTGCGGCCATCCAGCCTGCGGGCGCTGCTTCTCGTGCGTTGCGTTGGCGCTCTTGCGTTGTGCTACATTACATGCGTGTCGACACCCAATCACTTCTGGGCTCATTGATCAACGGATACCGTCGTGTGCGATGTGCATGTCTGCGTCTTGTCAGATCGCTCGATGCCGCTCAGCTGCACCAGAAGACGACACATGATCACAAGGACCGTCTAGCAATCGGCACACCACTCACCGACCAGTACTTGCATGCGTACTGGCCACCACAGAGTCCGTGGAACCGCGAAACGCACGCGACGTTCGAGCACGTGGTCGGGTACTTTCGCTGCACGCGCGCAGGCTGCGAGCACGTCGACTTTCGCACACGACGAGAGCTGCACAGGTGCGGCGGAGTGGCTCACTGCGCGTCCGAGCCTTTCACTGCATACAGTGCGTTCTCATCTAGACCTGCTTGTGGTGCTTATGTCACATGTGTATGATTAGGCACATGGCGCGCGAGCACGGTGCAGTCTACGACACCTTAGAAGCGCGCAAAGACAACGGCCTGCCAGCTGAAGTCGCAGTCACAGCGTTGCGCACGCAGCTCAGAAACGTTGTCTGGCTCGGTCCGTACTCGGTCTGCAACAATCTGAATAACAAGCTCGCACTGCCGCGGAGCGTCCTGGACGTCGCTGTCTGCTCAGTACACACTCGCGTCCCGGACTCAGAGTGCTGGCTCTGCGAGAGGCAGCAGAACTGTCCGAGCCTGCCATGCAAGTTGTACGCGTCTGTCGCGCTCACACTGGGCTCGATGGAATTGCATGACGCACTTGATGACGCCGACGCGACACAGCCGGCGACAACTGGGGACGACGGACTGGACGGCTTCACGATCTTTAGCGTCCAGGACCGCGCGTTCTGCCCCGTCGTGCAACGGCAGAGCCTCGTGGCTGCAGTAGAATCGGCCGATGAGCGCAAGCGCAAGCTGAAGCAGCGCGCAGCTGCACGCAGCCGCGCTGCACACGAGGAATCCAGTGACGCCGTGTACATCCAGATCGTAGCGCTCTGCCGCGACAGCAAGTGCGTTGACTGGGTGCTCGGCCGCAGCTTCCATCGCGTTGCAGTAGCTACAAGTCACGTCATGCACGAGCGCGCGACTGTCGTGCACGAAGTCATCCTGGACGACCAGCTCGTGTTTGCAAAGCTCGCATGCGTAGTCGGCGCAGCGCGCGTGCAGCTCGCGCCAGCGCGCAGCTGCGATGTTGAAGGAATTTGCACAACCGGCGGCGCTGGCTCACATGTTCCTATCACGTTATGCGAGTCGAATGCACGCGCTGCAGCTGCGACCACGTTCGCTGTGTTTCTAGCGCAAGAGCTTGTTCCGCGCGTTATACTGCCGACTTCGTAGCGAACGTTACATCTTGAACGAAGTTGATGCTCACACGCACATACCAGTCGCGCATAGCCATCAAGTGGCTGCGCGTCTACCGAGAGCAGAACTGCACGACAATACGGTAGAACAGATTGGACGGATCGAAACAAAGTGGATCGTGCAGCCGCGCGTAGTTCGAAATGACGTACAAGGTCATCTGAGACTCGCTCTTGGTGCTTGTTAAGCATCGAGTGCGAGCACCAGCGGCACGGTCGTCGTATGCCTGTCGACGAGATTGAGGCTGCGACGCGCATCTTTCCACGAGTGCGAGGAGAATCAAGGCGATCAAGAACAGCATCTGATTCGCTCGTGCGACGATCCGGGTGTGCGACGATCGCTATGATCTTGCGTGAACAAAAAGACTGAACGCTTCACGTCCGCGTCGTCTCGGTAGGCTGCAACCTCACAAGGCAAGCGGCATGGCTGTCCTCCCGAGTGGCTACGCGAGTGCGTCCCAGGAGCACGAGTAGCGCTGCACGACGTGAGCGTTCGCTTTGCTCATTCGCACATCTGCTCTCAAGCTCGCACCCACCTCTGCACTTTGCCAAGCCCCCTCGCCATGAAGACTTCGTTGTTCACGCTCGCGTTTTTCGCTGGAGTCGCCCACGTTGTAGCCGCAGTGTCGCTCGTCATCCCCGACGCGCAATACTCGCGCTTCCTCCAGGAGCGTTTGACGCTCGAGCAAGAGCTTGCTGCTTGGAAGAAGAGTGCAGTAGGCGAGTTCGCCAAGCACCATGATTTCTTTGGCACAACAGCCAAGCACAGCGTGATGACGAACGACGCCATCAAGGAGGACGAGCTCCGCCGCTTCTTTCTCACGAAGCTCCACATCGAGCAAGTGGCGCAGCAGAACCCGGACGCTGTTTTCTCGACTGACTCACCGTTCACGCTCATGACTGACGACGAGTTCGCTGCGTTCCTCGGCAAGTCGTTCCAGCGTGGTGATGCTGCGCTCGGTGGCGGTGTGTTTGCAGGAGCGGACGCAAACACGACCGTGCCTGCTGTTGACGCGAACGCTGCTATTGCTGCTGGCGACAAGGACTGGACAACATCGGGGTGCGTTGCGCCCGTGAAGGACCAAGGTCAGTGCGGCTCGTGCTGGGCGTTCGCGGCAGTCGCGTCTCTCGAGAGCGTATACTGCCTCAAGGGCCACCCGCTGACGCTCTTCTCGGAGCAGCACGTTCTGAGCTGCGACTCAAACTCGGGTGGCTGCGACGGCGGCTTCCCAGGCGATGGACTGAGCTTCATCCAGCAGAACCGCGGAATCTGTCTCGCCGATGCGTACCCGTACACCTCGGGCCAGTCGCATGAGACCGGCAACTGCGACGCGCAGTCGTGCACACCCGAGGCGATCGAGATCAAGCAAGTCGGCAAAGTGCCGCAGTCCGAGAGCGGGCTGATCGCGGCGATCGACGGACGCCCAGTCGCAGTCGGCGTCGCGGCAGGCAACAACACGTGGAAGCAGTACAAACGCGGCGTTGTGTCGATGTGCGCGAGCTCGCAGCTCGACCACGCGGTGCTCGCAGTCGGCTATGGCGGCAGCGGAACGCTCACGCCGTTCTTCAAGATCAAGAACTCGTGGGGCAAGGCGTGGGGCGAGGACGGCTACATCCGACTCAAGCGCGGTGTGAGCGGCACGGGCACGTGCGGCATTGTCGGCCCCAAGTCGGTCTACCCGATTCTCTGAGCGATAGCCTTGCAATGTTGCAAGCGAGTTGCTTTGCACAAACTAGCAAGCCCACGAGCGGCGACTTGATCGCGATCGTATGCATCGACACATAATGAATGGAATCTGACGACATCACCGAGTCTCGAGTATTCAGTTTGCTGTTTGGTATCAAACAGGAGCGTGCTGGTGTCCCATTCGCTGCTCAACACAGCGTACAGTGCTATCCCTGCGCAGTAGTTGACTGAGATGCGTCAATTAGATCGCATATGCAATGCGAGGAGTTGCTCGTGTGCGTTTGAAGAGTCGCGCGCGAGTGCGACTGCTCGAGATGGATCTTGGCGAGCACGTCTGTGTGAATGGACGGCGAGGAGGAGGACTGAGCACTCGAGATGGCGCCATTCGTCAAGACTCGCGTTGGCAGCGGTTTGTTAGTGGCCAGAGGGCGAACTCTAAGTGAACATCATGCCGGCAACGACTCGCCTGCGATGGCGTTTGGTCTGCATCGCAGTAACACTTGCGCTCATTTCGTGCTCGCTCTCGACTGGCACTGACGGTACGTGACACTGATCTCTCTCGAATGTTGTAATGGCGACCACCGTCGTGGTTGCTCGCATTTGCATGTGTGCACTACTCTTACTACTGCGATGCAGGCGCCGCGCTCACGCAAATGACAGAGGAACCTGCCGAGGCAATCCCACTGTCATCGTCACCAAAGCACGCGTCGACTGCGGTGGAGCGACACAGCGAACTCGGCGACGAGCCGCACGAAGCAGTGGAGGCGGAAGAAGAGGCTGGGAAGAATGCGGCCGTCGCAGTCGTGACGATCACGTGTCTGATCGTGATCTCAATCCTGTTTGAGATGGTGCGTGCGTGCGTGTACCTGCTTGTATGTGAACCTGTGCTTGCTCGTGCTGACAGCACCACTGCTAGTCTGAGACTGACGGAGTAAATATGCATATATTGACTTGTCTCGCTTGACTTCGTGGTGTGTACACCGCGGTCGATGATCACACAGTTCACTGAGGTCCTGCGCGAAACGACGGACGAGATGAACATGCCGTTCATCAACACGGTGTTCAGCGAACTCACGACGCTGGGGTTCATCGGCCTGTTGCTGTTTGTCGTCACGAAGTTAGACGTGCTCTCGCGCGTCTCGCTCGCGTACCTGGGCGAGCGCGAGAAGCTCCAAGAGACGATCGAGATGCTTCACATGGGCCTCTTCCTCTTCATCGTCATCTTCCTCGTGCTCTGCTGTGCGCTGCTCAAGCTCGGTGTGTTTGTCCAGAATGAGTGGCGCGAGTTCGAGCGCGGCGCGTCTGACGTTGCGTCCGCTCTCTGCGAGAACGTGCTGCTCACCGAGCCACCGCAGTCGTGGCACGAGCGGTTCTCGCTCTCGCGTTTTCTAGCTGCGCGCAAGGCGCGGCGTGAGGTCACGTACATGTCGCTGCGCCGACGCTTCATGGACTTCCGATCGAACCATCCAAACGTCGAGACGGCACGCAAGCTCGCGAAGGAGTTCCAGCGCAACCCGGATCTGCGGTTTCCATTCCACGAGTACCTCTCGATCATCTCGGGTGAGGTCATGGGACGACTCATCGAGATCGATCTGGCGACTTGGATCGCACTCGAGATCGTGCTCGTCGTCGTGCTCGTGCTTTGCTGGCAGCTCGGTCCTCGTGGCGAGATCTGGCTGCTGCTGTGCTTTGGTTTGCTGCTCATCGCCATGAACGAGTTCGTACACATCCGCATCGCACGAATGCGTCGACTGCTCACACCGCCACGACTACTCAAGGACGCTGAGCGCCTGCGCCACAAGAACGAGTGGCGCGCGCGGAACGGCCTCGCACTGTACAACATGAACGAGAAGACGTGGATCCTCGAGGCGGCAGAGACGAGCGAAGACGACTTCACGCCACCGTACATCGACACGCTCCCAGGCGGTGGACTGCACCTGTCTGAGTCCGAGCTTGTCGAGCAGCAGAGGATGCTGCTCATGGGCAAAGGCAACGGCGTGTTCCTCGCGCTCTTCTCGTCGCGACTCGTGTTCCTGCTCACAGCGATGCACCTCGCGACGTTCCTCGTGCGCACGGCGTCGCAGATCCACGAGTTCTACGCCAACTGGTTCGCGACGCTCGTGCTATACGTGCTCTTTCTGCTGCCGAGCGTTGTCGTGACGGTCATGTCGCTACGCATCGCGCGCGACGGGCTCTACGTGTTCAACGTCGAGCATATGAAGGAGTCGCGCGTGATCAGCAAGGTCATGCGCATTCTCAAGGCGCGTCAGACGCTGCGCACACTACGCTTTGTCGCCGAGATGAAGATCTATCTGCACGAGAACGTGCGTCGCAGCTCGCAGCTCTCTGTGCCGATCACTGCGTCACTCCATGCCTCGTCAGCCAAGTATTCGACGCTTGTTGCCAACAAGTCGGGAAGTTCGAGTCGCCGTGAGCGCTCGGCGTCTACCAAACGCGGCTCGACAGTGTCGTCGAGTTCGACACGTGCAATCACATCGTCGCCAAAAGCCAGCAGTGGCGAGCTCTCGCCACCACTGTCGCCGCTTGGGGCGTACACAGCATCGCGGGACATGCGCACGGACGCAAACAAACTCGAGGCCGAGCGGCGCGACATCAACTCGATCTTCTGCCTCTTCGACACGGACGGCTCGGGTTCCATCTCACGCGATGAGATGCGGAGTCTGCTGCTTGCAATCACGCACGAGCTAGACGACGCGCAGCTTAACCGGCTCATGGACGACCTCGTGGAAGGTGACGACGACCAGGAAGAGATCACGTTCGAGGCGTTCTACAACTGGTGCCACCACCACATTCATGAGAGCGCGCACTCGAAAGAGGAGCTCATCGAAGAGATCTTCCGCATGATCGACACTGACGGCAGCGGCTTCATTACAGTCGAGGAATTCATCGCGATTTTCAAGACGCTCGGCCAGTCGCTCGACCACGACGACGTGCGCGAGCTCATCTACCAAATGGATCGCAACGATGACGGCAAGATCGACCTCGAGGAGTTTGCCAAGATGCTACAGAAACACGAGGTGTGAGCGAGCAAGGTTGCGCACTTTCGCTATCATACGTTAGGATAGTCTTTTTCTTTTTTTCGCACTTCAGCCACAACATACACACACTTCGATGCTCCACTCCCATCGTAGAGCATTCTGTCGACATAGCCAGCAATATCATCCATTCATTTCCACTTCGACAAGGTTGGTTCGCACTCCATCTCGCGTGGTGAGATGCGGAGACAGATGCTTGTAACAACACGCTAGAGTTAGTGAACGCGTGACATCAACTATATGTCATTAGAAATGATTGTTGAGTGTTACAGTGCGCGGCAAAATCTTACGGACACTATTGAAAGAATACCAAAATTAATATTTCACTTGCAAATATACGTTTGCGAGCGAGATTATTTGTGCGCTGATAGAACCAACCGCGAGCGTTCTTGTGGTGAAATTTCAGCT
>JAADWX010000196.1:0-33921 GCA_023336405.1 Globisporangium echinulatum | reverse complement strand
TTGAAGACGTTCAACGCCGTTTCAAGCGCGCGCTGCGAGTTGACAGGCGTCAAGTCTTGGAGGCTCATACTTTCTTTGAGACTGAGTGCGAGATATTCGAGCAATGCGCGAATGACTCAGTCTTGGTATGGCCGTCCACATATCTCGGCATGGCTGCCGACAAGATATGCCGGCCACGTGTCTGCAGCAAGTTTAAAGCGCCTTACCCTACCCCTAGCGTCGTGATTGGTCGCTTGCAAAGAATGCTATTGTTTTATTGGCAATAATTCAATTTAATCTCATTAAAGTGCGATTTTGGCAATACTGGAATCAAGTCACAGAATAAGTGTCGGCCAAATGATCATATTCATCCATGTCAAAAAGTTATATATGTTTTGCATCGCGCAATCTCTCATATGCAAAATTAGACATAATAATCCAGTCGATTCTACAACGATGAAGTGGCTGCAACACACATAGCCGACAAGCATCTCGACGCCCGCATTTGTGCGGACTATGCAAGCAAATGAGTCGACATCTGCGAAAACGAAGAGTCAAGGCATAGAAGCGAAGGTTGCGGCTGGGTATATCCTTCCTGAGATATTCGACGTCAAATGTGAAACGTTACACAGCAATCATAAGCTTCTAGAGATTGACTCTGTACAGAGAACGCTAAAACAAACACTTAACAGAATGGCGACATCGAAGGGATGTTTGCAAACGGTTCTATGTCAAAGAGTCATATAAGTTGTGCATCGTGCAATCTCACATATATTCATTCGAATGTATAATAACGCAGTCGCTGCAACGCGCATAGCCGACGTGCATACTCAACAAGCTTGATCTGCTTGAAGAGCATTACCCGAAGAGCTAGGTGCAAGTTCGCTGCCCTGTCCTTGGAACTGTTCTTGAAGAGAGCGCGGAAAAAGTCACTTTCGATAGGTTTGCAGGTGTACCGCTTGCCCATACTAGTGAGGTTGGGACCTAAAAGTTGTTTCTTCCCTTAGCAAGACACTCGACAAGCACACGACCAAGCAAATAATCAGAGTTATCGCCCTCCCGAATGGAAAGTAGTGGCTGGACAGGGATCGGCCGAAACCGGACCAATAAACCCAGATCCAGTCGCGGAGTATCCGATGTGTAATCACTGGTCGGCAAAACGGCTCGAACCAGTTAGGCACCCAGCAAGGATTTCAAAAGCCAAGTGTATCGCCTTCCAGCTGAGCTGGCGGCGAACACAAGGCGTCATACGAGGCTCCTTTCAACTATACTGCCAGCGCCAAGTTCGAATAGTCCCCTTAAACGAATGAGCACTATTGTCCGCGAAGACCAACAATTGCTACCACTTGTAAGTGCGCTCGTCCGGATATAAGCGCGTTTCAGGAATACCGAACAGTGAGACGCAGATCTGAAGGAAGATGAATTGAAAGTGAACTGACGGCACATTCCGCTGGCAGTACTAGTGGCAGGGGTGTACACCATATGCGGCCTTCAGAAGAATTGTC
Organism: Globisporangium echinulatum; assembly: GCA_023336405.1. Taxonomy (NCBI): domain Eukaryota; phylum Oomycota; class Peronosporomycetes; order Pythiales; family Pythiaceae; genus Globisporangium; species Globisporangium echinulatum. Next base: position 32,437 of record JAADWX010000196.1, on the reverse strand, counting down.
TGTGTAATACGCTGTCCTACAACCCACTAAACTGTCTGTGTCCTAAGCTAGCTTAGCTAATGTGTATGTGTTTATGTTTCTTGTGTCCTACGCTTGTCTATATGTTTATATGTTTTTCTATTTTCTGATTTCGATAACGTTGATAAAGTACGTCGGTTCGGATCGAACGGTCGCGCCGCTTCCCGTATGGGAACGGGCACCTTTAACGCCATGAAGAAGCTGCGTGTGCGTGTCGCCTCATGCATGCAGAGCAAGCAGTCATCACAGTTTGCGCCGCTTCGTCGTCGAAAATATCGTCGAAAATGAGGGGTCGTGACATAGAAACGTATCAAATCAGGCACCATAGTACTGGTTGTACAGTTGCACGCATTTGACGTCTAAAACAAGTTTGCAAGAGCGACCTGAGACATAATAACTGCTGACAGCTTTGAAGCGGAACGAACATATCGCTGGTCTGAAACAATATGCACTTGTATCACCACGGCGTCTGCATCGACAACGGCGAGGTATGAAGTGACTCGCCAATGTTGATAATCGCTGAATTTTGTCGCGCATGGATTCCTGTGGTACTTGCACGCTCAGTGGGCATTTCAGATCACTTGGTCGTCGTCCACAGAATGTTGGCAGAAAAGGTACACTCCGTGAAAATCGCCACCGCCATCGCTTGTCGGTGAAGTTTCGGTGTCGCCAGTCTTTGCACGATGTCGCCAGTCTTTGCACGATGTCGCCGTCATGTCGCTGTATAATGCCGCTGTTGCCTCATGTTCTTGTCTAATGTCGCAGTCACCCACAGGTTTTTGAACGATAACACATGTTCATTCAACGTCAGTCGCATGAATAATTCGATATCATCGTCAAACGCATTTTCTTGTCCTATATCATCGTCTAATGCCGGTGACGCGTCTACGCCCTAATCGCCGTCCTGTACCGTGTTGGTATTAAAACCACCGGCTAGTCCCTTTACCTCGCTATATCAGCAACTGGATTTAATGCTTTTACGAGCGATGCGTCGTCGCACAACGACACCCATCTCAGGAGATACACCAAGTCAAAACAGCAGACGTACTGCGTTGCAACCTGTGTCGTCCCAATGCGCAACGCGCAAAGTAATAACGACAGCAAACCGGCTCCCTATCCGACCGCTCGCAACAACTAATAACGAGAAGCGCACGCGCTAACAGCCACCAATGAGCAGCCCGAGCCGCTACCAGCGAGCAACAATGGGTCCATCACGTGCACGATGAACAATAACGAAAGAAACGGATAAGATCTGATTATTATTAGACCTGTCCTATTGACAGCAAGGTTTTGCGACTTCATCGTGTATCGTGCGGCGACAGAGCGATGTCATTGATGAGACCAGCACCAATCTGTCCTCTGTACAGAGCAACGCGGTCGTTCGTTTTGCCAGCTCGTTTAAACTTGTGCACTTTACGCACTACAGCGACGAATTGTGCTGCTTCGATGGATCGATCGCACAGAGATGCAAATGACGATCGTCGCTTTTTTAACGGGGTCACACGCTAGAGTTATTATATAACCCAGCTAGCTATTAATTGCGAGACATTAGCAATCTAGTCTTAGTTTAGTTTCTATATTAATGCTGGCCTTATAGGCGGTTCGCACACACTAGGTCATTCAGCTCTCAGGAGCAATCAGTTAGTTAGACTTAGCTCTAGTATTCAGTTACTTAGATCTAGTTAGCGGCGCCCGTTACCGGGGCCGCTTTCCATGTCAATCAAACAGTTCAGCCATTGCCCAAAACAGCTGAATGGACGCTAAGATTAGGCGAATATTCGGATGGGCCTTCTCGACGCCGATGAACTCCCGCAGTAGCGAAACACGAGCGAATCATTTTTACCATATAGCGATTGGGCTCATTGCAACGGCATGTTTGGTGGCGGCCCTAGCTCAGATTCCTCGCGAGCGTAGACCGACTTCGACTGCGAAACGGAAAGCGCGGGCTCACACAAGCGTAGGCACTCCACGAGCTTGCGATTAACCATTACACCCTCGGCGATGTTCGTGGCCGTGTGTTCGCTCGCACACACGACCGCGCTTCTTACCTGCTCTGTGGGACGTGTGTATGCCTTCGCCTGCCTTCGCCTCCACTTTCGTACCATCGCGCGCAAGATGCCACAACGTCAACGGCCACGCGAGCAGCTTCCACACTGTCGTTCCCTGCCTCAACTGCTTACCAATTGAGCCGGCGCACCAATAGTACATAGCCAGCATAGTCTTAGCGTGCGTGTAGTGCAGCAATATAGTCGCTACAAACGTGTCTAGCATGTATGTGTCGACGACGACTTCTTTGCGCGTGTCACCGCTGTAGCCGAAGTATAGATGTAGTCGGAGATGATCTAGTCCGCCTTTAAAGACGTGGGAGGAGATGACTTAGTCCGCGATGCGCTAGAGTAGAGCCGCGCAGTATTTGTAGCTGTTGACGTCTAAACATTCGCCCAGCCGCTGAGCATGGGTGTCACTTTGATATCCTCCATGGGGTTGTTCTACGCGAACACGTTGTGATACGTACATTCAGGATAATTCCAAGTTTTGTTAAATACGTACTATGTAAGTTTGTTCTATATGTAAATACGAACGATTGTGATGCGGACATTCAGAATTGACTGCGCTGAACATCGGTCGCAGCCGCTTCCGCGCTACACACCACACTACTGGATTGAGTATGAAGTGAACTTTTCTGTCACTGAGAACGGCGGCGCCAGGCGCTTGAGAAACCAGCAAATGTGCTGGTGTACACAAAACTCCACCTAGATCGCCTTCAACTAGTCCATTATATTGACTATTCGCTACTGCACGTGATCGCTGTTGCGCTCTTGGTTATCACTGCTATAACTAACGATCTGCGCTTATCGCCGACTTCAGCTTTTTGCAGCGCATACAGTGGCGCCAATTCGTTTGCTACCTGCTGATTATGACTATGATGCGCCAATGGAATTGCACTACCAATCTGCATCTGTATGGTGCGTATAATGGTATTGTATCGTATGAAGTGTGGTGCTTAGATACTCAAAAGTCGATGCGTTATATCAGCAAGCAATGTAGCAATCGGTAATTGTACGAAGTTATGTATAATGATGCTATACACCGTTGTTCGTTTGCTCGCGCCTATGTCGTGCAATGTTGTACTGCTTGTATGCAAGTGGTCCAACACCAATGTTTCACCATTGTGTTGCCTGTAATGTCACCAAAATTCGATATGGTACATTTCGCACAAACGAAGTGGTCAAAGCACACTCAAACGACACTCGCGCGGTCAAATACACAGAAGAGCATGGAGCCAATCCCACACATATAATAGTTATCGCCATTTTAAATATATTTGGTAGAGGATATTCATGCGTCAATAATCGGATTTATTATAACACACAATTTATAGAAAACCGATCAAATCAAATATGAGGAGTTTGGGTGTATAATAATCAAATATGAAGAGTTTGGGTGTATAAGAGGAAACAGAAAACTTTCGCAGCAAAACTCACTTACACAATATTGAAAGGCGAAAAATGATGGCACACATGTCATTTCGCATCTTTGTCGTTCTCGTTGCGTGCGACATTCGCAGCAATGTCAGCAGTATGACGACTTGTGTCCACTAGCTGCTTATTATCGACCCCTTGATGGCTGCTATAGCGGTGATGGGAATAAACATTGTAGCTGGCATGGCCGTAACACAACATACATCAACGTTAAACGTAAACGTATCTGCATGAGGCTGAAGTTGTCGAAGCGGCATATCGCTATATATATCTTTTAATGTGTATTGCAAAAGAGAAGATTGAATAACCGAGGATTTCGACATCAACATCGTCGTATCGCTGCGACGCGCGCACGAAAGTCTGTGCTCATTGCATTTATGCAATGTGATAGTCAATATGCAAAATGTACTTGAACACTTCGGCAATCAACACAGTGTTCACTTCGAATGATGCCTTGTACATTGTGCATGAAAACATCCATAGTAAAATAGTACATGTTCGAAAAATTAACATTGAGTTGAGTGACTTCGCATGATGCATTGTGAAGTGAATGTAAACATCCATTTTAAACGATAAATATAGCGACATGCGTGAGTGATTTACAGAATGGTTCAATTCGGTTGCAAATTCGCCCAAACTGGCCGAGATAATGGTGTAAAATTACAGTATCGATCACTTTTCGGTCAATCTCTTCAGGAACCAATTTATTGTATTATTTTGAACAAAATACGTGATACATGAAATTCGTACCAGTTAATGTTAACACTGCCACCAATGCATCATGTCGGTGCATGAAGAGCGAGGCGAAGGAGACGAGGATGATGACGAATTAGTGGACTGTTAGTATCAATGTATATAATTCATTTAATTCACCTGATGCTGCGCAAAGTGTTTCTGTCCTAGATAAATCGATGTGCCTCGTGTTTGCAGCTGCCAAACTACTCGTCGTCGATGCAACCTGCGATGAACGCAGTTACCGTCATATCATATATCTCTGTAGTATTCTTGAACTGTGTGTATGCGCTTGGCGATGTATGATGATTATATATCAGTCGAATTTAATATAAAATAGTACACGAAACGTTTTCCGTTTGTGTTGCTATTGCTTGTGGAAAGCGGTGCACATCTACAAAACGATCAACGTGACCGAGAAATGGTGAAGTAGTCACATTATATCTGAATTCTTTACAAATAATGCGGTTTATAACTTTGATTTTCAAGCTCAACAGTTACCACTGAATTCGTTTATATCCATTGTTTTTGGATATAGAAAATGCAGCAACATACACTGCTGGCAATGATTTTCGTTCCACCTCCATTTTTGTCCGTCGCTGAGTCAATTTAATAAGCGTGGAATTCGCAAAATTGACAAAGCTAAGGACACAAACGCGGCGGAATTAAATACCTGGAACTAAAAAAGTAGTCAGCAGTGAAGTATATCACGACTCGTACTATGGAACCTTATTTCAGTATTACTCTTGTATTTCGTTTTCGATCACAGGCAATAAAAATGATAATGCAAAATCTTCATGCGCCTGTATGTAGCTATATTTGCGAATCAGTGATTTTTATTGGCACACTCTAAACCCTAACGAAGATAAACGGGAGAGCGGCGAAGTAATCTAAGCCATTCGCTGAATCGCTGATTGGTTTATTTTGCGGCTGAAGTTAACCGTACCATTATTGCCACTTTATTTGTGTGTGAGGCACCAAAACGTGTCGTGATTGGGTCTATACCCAAAGTGAAACTGATGTACACCTCATGTCAGCTTCGACGCATCGTGATCTGCCCAGCGCGCCATCATCACACGCGATGTCTGGCCGAGGCGGTCTACCGCGCCTGGTGTACCCACCGCCCGCATCCAAGCAGCTCGTCTCCGCAAAGGATGCAGGTCGGATGAACCGCACGACGAGCGGCATTGCCGGTGTGCTCGAGACGCTACAGATGCGCATCGATACGCTGGATCGCGAGATCCGCGCGGATGAGAAGGGTAAGCAGGACTACGACGACCAGCTTTTCCGTTTGCGCAAGCGCCGAGAAGATCTCGAGTCGAAGCTGCGCGAAAGCGCCGACTGGATCGCGCTTTTTGATAGCAAGATCAAGCCACTCGAGGGTCAGTACAGCGAAGCGACAGACGTCATGCAAACGCAGTACGAGGACGCAAAGCTGCGTCATGCGCAGGGCATCCAAGTGCTCATGGAGAACTTTGACTACCACCCGGAGTTCAAGCGGTTCAGCGACACGTTCTCGGCCGTGCCGTTCAAGCCAAAGTAGCTGCTTCGTATCGGGGACAGTGGCAGACAACCTACGCGACACAGTGAGCCACATCCACACACACCACAACAGTGCTGAACCTGCTGATGCAGCAGAAACCATAGTGGTAGTGGATAGCGATACAATATCAATACTGCGCTTCGCACTACGAGGCTGGCAACGTTCTCATTGAGACGAGGTGGTGAGGCGATGCAATACGACTCTGAGCGACTACGACTATACCTCGCGCGTCGTGACCGTGAGCTCGAGCTCCATGGCAGCAGGAATGCGGCGCATCTTCCTGTCTTTCGTCACCCAGTCCATCTCACTGCGCGTAAACACGATGCGTCCAGTCTCGGCATCTGACAACCAGCAGAACCATCCAAACAAGCAAGACGCAGTGGTGAGAGCCAGTCAACCCTAGAGACCAGAGCAGCCGCATCTCGTAGACACACACACACACGGACCTGGCGAGACAAACAGCGTGTTGAACCAGATCTTAAAGTGCTTCGCGAGTCGGCAGTTCGCGCACTGCAAGCGCTTGAACTCGATGAGGATGCTCCCGCGGATCTCTGCACACAGCGCAAACTGCTCGCAGCCGACGGCTCGATGCACGAGCGTCTACCAGCCACACACATCCACAACAGCATCAGCATCGGACTACAAAGTCTACTTCGCAGTCGTCTGCGTATCGTCGTCATACCTTTGTCGCAGTTGTGGTATCGAGCTGGTAGATGCTGAGCCGGAGCTGCGGCGGCGCGACACCCGTGAGTGAGTTCACGATCGCGACTTCGCGCAATGTAAAGCCCGATTCGTCGACGGCTGCGACTGCCGATGCAAGATCAACGCGTTGCGATGTGAGCGCGTACAATTGCTCGTAGTACCGCACCCACTTGCGCTGGCTCACGACCGTGAGGCCGCGCTGGTCGTGCACGCGCACTTGGTTGTACCGCTCGATCGCAGCAGCAGCCGAATTCGCAAACTGCATGCGCACGAGCAATGCGCATGACATCATGCCAGCGCGGCCTTTGCCAGCCTATGGGAGAGGACGCGTAGAGCAGACACTGTCAGTACTGTCGACTGTACGACGCGACTCGTGGCTCGCAGTGCTGTTGTCCGCACCTTGCAGTGAAGCGCCACGACGTGGTTCGGGTCCGCGTCGAGCCACGAGGCAGCGTGCTCGCAGAACACGACGCTGTGTGCAGTATGAGATGGTACAGACGACAAGTGGAGGTCGCGAGCCGTTCAGTATCGATGAGTTAGAAGTAGCGATACATGAGACTGCAGCTGCAGAGTCACGACGGACGCACAGCTGTTCGAATGTCGGGACGTTGTGGTCTTCGATCGGGAAGCACTTGGTGCGACTCGCAAAGACATTCGATGGATAGCTGCGTCGTGATGGTTTCACCATGGCAGTACGAAGCGAGTGAGTGCGTGCGTGCCAGGATGAGTAGGAGACCAAGCAGTGTGGCAAACGCACCAGCGGTCGCGCTCGGCGCAAAAGTTGTAGACAAAGTACTTGCCGCCGTGGCGCGACTCGAGGAAGCGCACGACCTCGGAGCGCGGATTCCGGTACGACCACTCGACGCCGACCGCAGGGAACCCTGTGCGTTCGTATCGCCGTGAGTGGGCTAGCAACCGAACAGCCATCGTGGCTCCACACACATACATGCGCGTACATGCTAGCAAGCACACGACCAGCACGAGATTTGCAGAAACCGACCCATGACGATCACGCGCGGATGCAGGTAACATAGATCGAGGTTGAAGCCGCCCTGCTTGAAGCGGCGCTTGTTCTGCGACACGAGCATGCGCGGGAGCGCAAACATGGCGTTTGCACACGCTGTAGCGAGCGATTGCTTGCGTGCTGTCGGCGTCGACGTTGTCGTTGTTGCTGCGGCAGTACTCGTCATCGTACGCGCTACGCCCGTTGTCGCAGAAGCCAAAAGCTGCGAAAAGCTGTCGCTCTGCTTTATACTTTGTTCCAGATATTTATCGTCACTAGATGTACATATTCGACTACTATTGAAATTGTACGAAAATCACAACCGTTACAGTAATGAATCAAATGTGTGGATCTCGAAGCGACACGAAGACGTGCACATGAGCCACAAGCCATTCACTTGCTCCTTTGTTGTGCCAATCACTTTTGCTTCGTACGTGTTCACTACTCCAACTACCAGCTCAGTGACAACTACCAGCTCAGTGACAACTACCAGTCGACGCTCTTCGGATCGACAAGACCACGCAAACTACAAGCGAGAAGAACGACGTGCAGACTCGACGATGCGCGTGCACCACCTCGTTTTGATTACCGCCAGTGTGCTTGCTTGCACAGCTCCAACGATCACTGCCGACCCGAGCCGCTCGCTCTCTGCTAGCGTCGGGATGTTCACGAGCGCGGATGCCGGTTGGCCTGGCAGCTCGAGCAGCTATAGCGACGGTACCAGTGATAGTGGATCCTACACAGGTTCGCACTCGGGTTCGTACTCGGGTTCGCACTCAGGCTCGCACTCGGGTTCGCACACGGGCTCGCACACAGGCTCGCACACGGGCTCACACACGGGCTCGCACTTTGGCAGCCGCCACGGCAGCTCGCACTCGGATTCGCTCGACATCGACGCCGGTGCGTCTCGCACCACCGGTGGCGTCGGCAGCAGCAGGACTGTTGGACAAGACGCCGACAATACCGCGACTGCTGCGCCAGTCGTGCCAACCACTCGCAGCGCGACACAGAGCGTGCACGCTGCTGCCGCAGCATCGCTTGTGCTCCTTGCGCTCACGAGTGCGTACCTCGTCTGAGTGCGTCGTATGAGAGTAGAACTACGCAGGACGAACCCGTCGCGATAGCGAGACGAAGCGAATGACAGAACAGCAGACCAAGTAGCGTATGAACCACATGCGTGTTGTAAAGTAGTGAACGCAGTCAAAAGATCTGTTCACCACAGACACACTGTACGAAATTGTGACGACGGATTCGATCACGACCTCAGGGCTCCTGCTCCGAGTTTCCCTTGGCTGCTGACGCGTTCTCGAATGCAACGCGCCAGTGCTGTGAGTAGTCGGTACTGCCATCGCGCTTGCGGCTCGACTCGCGCAGACCCTCGATCTCGAGACTCTGCGCGTACGGCAAACGCTTCGACGGCTGCAGCGTCTGGAGGTTCGTTGTCGCTGCTGCTACTGCTGCTACTGCTGTCACTGTGTTCGCAGGCGATGCGCTCGGGCCAACAAGCACTGTGTTCGTCGTCGCTGCTACTGGCTCCGCCACGTCATCGCTTGTTCGCACTGCTGTAGACGACACTGCGCGCGTTGCAAGCTCGCGCTCGAGCTCGCGGACACGCGCATCGGCCGTTTCTGCTGCGCGTTGCGCCTGTTCAAGCTGCTTGCGCAGTGCTGTGCGCGCAGCGTCGGCGCGTTTGAGCTCGAGTTTGCGCGCGTGCGCGTCGCGGTTCGCGTCTTCGAGCAACGACTTCGTCTTGTGCTCAAACTGCGCGGCCTGGCGCTGCAAATCGAGCGCATGGCGATCTTCGGAGGCTCGCATCTCGGCGCGCAGCGCTGCGTTTGTACGGTCTGTCTCGCGCTCATTGTCGCGGACAAGCTCGTTCTGAGCTCGCAGCTGCGCGCAGTCGGCGTCCAGCTGCGCGACACGATGCTCGAGCGTGCTCTTGGCGTTCTGGATGTCGTAGTACGACGTGCACATCGACACGATCGGCTTGCTCGGGCGTGCCGTTGCGAGTGCGCGACTGTTACTCGCGCTACTACCGCTCTGCTGCTCGTGCATGCGCCAGTGCGTCCACTTGCCCCAGAGGCCGCACGCGGGGACAAAGTGCTCGGCGTCGTTCTTGCCACAGAAGAAGCACTTGCCGGCCTTGAACGACGGCAGCACCGACACGATCTTGTTGCTGTCACTACTGTCCAGTACGACTGCGGAGCGCACGAGCGCTCCGGGCCGCGACAGCTCGAGCTCTGCGTCATCCGCGTACTCGGTGATCGAAGCTGCTGACTTGTGGGTCCTTTCGCGTCCGTGCGGATGTTGGTGTTGGTGCAGCGCATCGCTGTTTATCAGCAGTTTGGCTTTCACGATCGACTGGTGGCGCCGACGCGGCGACGTCGTCGACAGCTGCAACGCGTGGCTCGCACTGCTGTCGCCAGTTGATGCCTCAGCCGCAGCGCGCACTTCAGCAGCTGACCCGTCAGCGTGATGACTCACTGGCAATCGCGCCGACAGGATTGCCGGGTCAAAGCCTGCGGTGTACTCGGACACGATCTTCACGAGCAGCGGGTACTCGGTCTCGAGCCCGGCCTGGAGCTGCGGGTACAAAAAGCACGACCGCGTGAGGAACGACACGAGCTCGTGCCACGCGCAAACAAACCAGCTGAAGACGCCCATTGCAACAACGACCGACGCAACGAGCAAGCCGTAGCCGACGCTGTGGGCCGAGAAGATGATCCACGCCGACGACATCGTGCGCGTCATGAGCCACAGAATCAGCGATCCGAGTACTGGGACGACAAAGAGCCACTGGAGCTGCCGTGTCATGACGAGCAGGAACACCGTGACGCCAGCGCAGTGGCTGAACCAGGCCCAACCAGTTGCTTCGTCGACAAACTTGAGCGGCTCCGGCAGCGACGCCCAGCCGCCGAGCGTGAACGCGGCCCAGAGCACGACGCCAAAGGCAAATGTCGGCCCGTTCGAGTGCGCGAGCGTGAGAAAGAACTCGTTCGTGCGGTCATGGCCACTTGGCAGCACGAGCGTGTTGGTGCGTGCGACAGCAAGCGAGATGCTCTCGCTGCTGAGGCGGCGGCGCAAGACGAACCGCTCGCGCGCGTTGTACTCCGAGTAGTACGCGATCGTATTGAAGATCCCAATCACTGGCGCGCAGTAGAGCACGCCGAGGACCGACTCGGCAAGCTGTAGCGGCGGCCGCACGACGAATGCAAGGACGGCATAGAGCAGCGCGGTGGCCCAACTCCCGCCAGTCGACGAGATGAACCCGAGCGGCGTGATCTTTGGGATCGTATAGAACGACAGCCCAAAGATCACAAACAGCGCGTCCTGCGGTGTGCAAGCAGTAACAATAGCAGGGTTGTTCATAGTGACAAAAGTCAGGTCAGTCAGCGTTCGAGGTCTGGTGAAGAGTGGTCTGTGGCGTATGCGTATCGCCTACCCATTGGTGGAGACTCGAGCGCTGCAGTGCGTAGATCAGTAGGGTCGGGACGCCGTTGCAGATCGACACGAGCAGCATCGTCGTCTCGTGGGCTTCGATCAGGTCCTACCACGTACGCACATATGGCAAGTACGTGCCATACCAATGGGCGTGTCAGTCCCTTGCTGGAAGTCGGACGGTCTGCCACACGGACTGAGTGGATGTATGCATGGCGATCATCGCGTCATAAACGTCGTCACAACATACACAGAGCGATACACGCACGCACCCAGTTGACGAGGACAAACATGGAGATCTGGAGCACCTGCAGGATATACAAACGAGACACGATGGCAGTCAGTGTGTGCTGGTTGATGCGTTACGCAACGAACAGACATCGACTGAAGCGACATGTGCACATGCATACGTACAGCGAGGAACACGCGTGCTGGGAGTGTGACTTGGAGATTCGCTGCTGGATGCTCGAGGCAGTCACCGAGTCCAAAGAGGAGGTGCGAGCCTGCTGCTGGAATGAGCGAGCGCAGCCACAGCGCTTTCTTGCGGCGATGGATGCTCGCCTGATACGCGCTCTCGAGCGCAGCGTCCTCGAAGCGCAGCGTGAATTGATTCAGTCGCACGGTCGAGTGCATACGGCCGCGGGTACTATTGCTACTGTTGCTACTGCTGCGCTCCATCGCCTCGGTCGACGCTGGCGTGGCGTCTGTGTTGGCAGCAGCTACGGAACCTGCTGCTGTTGCATCTACTGTCGGTTGCGTCGTAGAGGCGCTGCTCATGACAATTCGTGATGTACTATGAGACGTTGGTGCGATCACTGGCTCCGCCATGCGCGTTCTGCTGCCGTTGCCACTCTTGACTGCGCTGCTTTCTTATTGCGCTGATGGTCGAACGTGTGATGCACTCACTATACTCAGCATTTAGAAAAGGAAAAAGGCAAGAATGCAACGCAATTTACGCTTTCCATGGCATAGTAAACGTAGTGACACTAGACTTTTGTTTTTGCGAATACACGCGATCCAATTGCACGCTGCAAGCCACGAACGCTGGACCTTTGACGTCATTCTTCTCGCAGTGCACACATCAAAAGTCGACAAGAAGCAGCGACGCGCGTCAGTCACGATTCAACTGGTGCCAGCTCACCATCCAAGTGCAAGATATAACTCAAACTATCGTACCAAGCGTCATACACTCGGAAATCTCGGTCACAACACCGAAACACAGATTCCATGGCGAGGTTCACCTTGTTTGGCCAGATTTTGTTGAAATCGTCGTTAATGCGCGAGGTTAAAATGATATGCTCACCAAACAAAGCAATATTTGACATTTGCACAAACAAATGCGCTTTAGTATACAACACTCCGGCAAAATATATGCATATTTCGAATATGTTGTTTGAGGCTGTAACATTGCCGCACGATGGGTACGCGCCAATCCATGACAGGAAGCGACGGTGCTGTGACGGCCCACTTCAAGAATGAGAACTGTCGTACTTTACTTCGCCACGACTAAACGTGATCTCACTATCTTTGCGTCACGTAATTTCACGTATTTCTGTACAACAAGACTGGCTGCGAACCCGTCGACAACACGCCCGAAGACAATACTCACGACCCTTACAACAGCTTACCCAAACATAAACATTAAATAACATCTGCGATGTGTGGATATTCTTACACTCAGTCACATACAAGGCGGCGTTAGGCAGCTACACAACATTTGTGAAGGCGATGCGGTACGATTGCCACGTTCATTTTTCTGTGTAGAAACCTGTACAAGCGGTAAACGGCTGCAGTTGGCTATATCGATCGACCACTAGTCCTTTCGTCGGTCGCCATTCTCCGTCGGACCAGTATATATCTTCTCTTGTTAGTTTCGCAACAACCACGAGGTCATTGCTCAAAATACAGATCGGATAACTCAGTTCATTCCCGTTGTTGGGGCCAGCTAACACTTACTTATACGGGCACGAACAATTAGAGGAAACGATGAACTATCCTACTTGGGCTTACCGTCGTAGACAGGAAAATCTCGACGAAGTACTATTCTGCACGATCGACCCGATGTACCATCCTCCAAGACGTTATCCGACACCAAAGTTGACGTGTCCGACCTTCGCTGCCGTTATGACGGGTCAGATCACCTATTGAGCTCTGCAAATTTGGACGTGAGCGTGAACCGGGAAAAGCACAGCGACATGTACTAGAAGGTGGTTAGCTTCGTGACAAAAGGAGTATATTCAGATGTTTTCGACCAGCCCTTATCAAACGATTAGCAGATGCACGCATGCGCTTAAAAATATGTCAAACAAATAGTTGGACGATGACTGAAAGCTATCCTCACGCTTTATACACATAAAGACACTGTAAACTTTCCGCAAAACATTCTTCTACACTACTCGTAAACCTTTCACCGAAAGACATGGTACGTTTCGACATGGACATTTTTAGACAGAAATAAATTGACGTAGTACTTTTAAACACGTTTTATATTAAAATGCATATAGACATCCAATTTGACACGATACAAGTAAGCACAACAAAATTAAAACAGATCCATTCCGCGGCGTTTTGTGACGTGTTAATAGTTGACAAACGGAACGTTTCGATCGATACATAACATTTGAACACAACACGCAACAAAATCCAACTAATATTTATTAAACTTCTAAATCACACATTTCAGCCGAGTAGCGGCCAGCAGTGCTCGGCTAGTTAAAATGCTATATATTAATAACAGACCTGCTAACCTGCACAAACTGGCCGTGGCGACCAGCGCTCGGCTAGTAATATATTAATGGACATTTTACAACTGAACGACCAGATCGATACAAATCACTTTTAGCATAATTGCATTCTTATTGTCAAGATACATGTAAGCACACCAGTGAATTGTGACTCCTTAATATATTTGACAACAATCATTCCGTCTAATTACATTTCGACACGTTTCGTACAGTACAACAGACCTAAATTGCTTGTGTTTCGACATAATAAAAACGGTGCATTGTGAATTATACGACATGCTGTACATTTTAAAACAGACGAACGACTTGATCAATACAGAACATTTGAACACCAAACACGCAACAAAAACCATCTATTGCTTGCCACTTAACTTGCACAGACTGGCCGAGAGTAATCAAAACGTATTGTTCAGTATGATCATTTCATTTATACGGAATTTATTTATATTGCAATTGCGTTCTTTACGCGCTGAACAAGTCAACGTGCACCGAACGCCGCCTGCCAAGATAGTGTCCTATCTACGGCCTCTGTGAAGAGATAGACGATCGTACGGTCGAGACCAGCGCAACAGCACCGATTGCCTGCGTAGCTGGCATGTAGTCGACGCTGGAGGCGTTGTGCACAATACCGGAACGCCTCCAATGCGAGTGCTGCACCACATGTGGATGGTGGCCATTTCGTGTTGACTGACAGTAGCAAATGCCGACAGTGCCGATCAACGCTCCAGTGTCGACGATCATGTCTCGGAAGTCAACGACCACTGGTAAACGACCACACCAGTACCAACAACAACACGAGTAACCCACCAAGCTGGCGACTGTCACGTGTAATGTATGCTCGGACAGTGTCAACGCGCACTAGGAGTCTGCCACTGAATATCAGAGAGTCTAACGTCGTCGTAGCGCTGACTACCACTTGTCTGCGCGCGTACACATGAACGATGATCAGACTCTTATCAAACGAACCGCAAGAGCTGCCTTGATCAGCTCACTGCTTGGACTCGTCGTCGACTTCCATGCTGCTGCTGATACGACTCGACGCTGCGTCGTGCTTCGAGCTCTTAGCCCGCTCTGCACCCTTGTCATTCGAATCGTCCTTATACTCGCCACCGTCGAGCGTCTGCGTCCAGTCAAACGGCTCCCAGTGCTTGAGCAGCGTTAGCACGTGCTCCTTTTCTTTCGCAAACGATGACGATCCGCGACTACCTCCTGCGCGTCGGCCGTACTTGGGCGGATCGACACCGAGCATCCCAGCAACGACGTTCACGCCAAAGTCGCGCGGGAACTTGCTCTCGTCTTCGATCACGTGCGCGTAGCCACCACGTTTAGCCTTACCATCATCACTCACGACCCACTCGATATGAAAGTACGCAAATTGCGGTGGAACGTGGCGCTTCACGCCGCCATCAGTCGTATCAATGACTTTCTTGTGCGTCGACCACTCGGTATCGACCTGGAGCAGCTCCTGTTTAAAGTACAGTGGCGTATCGAGCGCAACATCATGCGGCACGGGGATGCACTCGATGCACGTGTGGTGGCGCTTGTGCACTGGCGCGCGCGTGTGTTCGAGAAACACGACGCCCAGGCCATCAAAGCGCTCAAAGCACATGCGCGTGAACGCGCGTTGGAACTGCGCGATCTCGTTCGCAACTAGGTCGCTCGCAAGCGTCGTCGACGCTGTATGTTCGAGCGGTACGATCACACAGTGCGCCTCGTGCAGCCGTTCGGCACTTGCGCGGTTCGGGACCGCCAAGTACGTCCACTCGCCGAGCGCAAGCACCATGTGCTTCTTGAACGCTGGGCTGTCCATACACAGACCACACGCATGCGTCGCGGCGTCCCAGCGCTTTGTCTCGCTGACTGCGCGCGCGCGGTCGCGGTCGCTCGCTGCGCGTTTTGTTAGACGCAACGCCTGTGGCTCGTACATGCGCGTGTCGATCGCATCGTCTTCGTCAAAGCCGCTTGCGAGGTTCCGCGCTGACGCTTCCGTGCCGCGGTACCGCGATCCAAGGCGCAATATGTTCTGGACCGCATGCGCGTCCATGTCGCCAGCGCTCGTGCCGATCCCAGCACTCGCGAGCCGCTCGTCACGTACAAGCTCGTCGAGCGACGCGCTGATCGCATGGCTGTCGAGTTCGCGCGTCGATGGTGCCTTCAACTTGCCGCGCCGCGCGCCAGAGCGCAGGTCTTCGCGCGCAAGTGGTGGCTGCGCCGTCGCAACAGCCTCGTAGTGCGGCACAGCCGTCGCTGTTGCGGCCGCTGCACGTTTGGCTTCGAGCGCGTTCAGTTCGTCTTTGAGCTTCTGGAACAGCGTCTTATTGCCGAGCATCTGCGCCCGCAACGCACGCGCTGCGAGCTTGTTTAGGTCGATGTCATCGTCGGCTGTCGATCGCGATGACGTCGCAGCATGGGCGTTGGTGCCAGACGACTCGCCTGCTGAAACTGCCGTGGACTTATTTGAGCTGTCGGGCGGTACTGCTGCCGACGCTTTGCCGTACAGGAACGCCTTGCGCTTCTCGAGCTGCTCCCGCAACGCACGCTCGTTCGCTTCGTCAGCAGCAACAGTGGCATGCGATCTCGCAGCAGTGGCTGGGGTTGCTGGCTGCGTCGTACTTGTTGCATTCACTAGCTCTGCAGTCGACGACGGCAGTAGCGTGACCGAGTCGTTGTCAACAGCAGCACGGGACTTGCTGCTGCGGTCTTGCGATCGCTCGTCGCGCGTGTTGTCTCGTGTTTGACGGCTCTGCGTTCGCGGCGACGTCGAGCGCGAGCGACTGAGATTGCGTCGTGCCGGCTGCCGACTATCAGCGCGTCGGTCACGACCTCGACTCCGACTGCGACTTGTGTCGCGCAGTCGACGGTCAGCAGACACGCGACCTGCTGACCGCCCACGCGGCTGCTGTGCTCGCGGTCCGTGCTGCTTGCTCGGTCGCTCCTCGCGATCTTCAAAGTTTGGTAGCTTCGAGTAGTCGATCGGCATGTCGTCGTCGTCGTTGTCGTCACCCTTGGCAGCTGCTGCCGTCCCATCACCACTACCAGCACTTTCAACGTCGTGCATCGCGCGCAACGAGACCGCGTGCTGCATGCGCGTCGAGTAGCTCCGCAAGAGCGTCTTGTCGTTTGCGTCGCGACCGATCGGAAGCGTCCGCCGGGCCGTTTGCTCCTTCCTACCATCAGCATCCGCATCGGGGCGCTTGTAGTGGAGATGCGCTCGAGCGCGCGCTGAGCCGCGGGCGCTCTCTTTCAGCACATCAAGCGACCCAAAGCGCTCAAACACAATGTCTTCGAGCTTCCGACCGGTCAGGCGCGCCGTGTCTTTTGCACGCTGGAGCATCTTGAGCCGCCAGCTCGCACCGCCGTCGCCAAACAACGTCTGTTGGTCGTTGCCATCATCCTTTGACTCGTTCAGCGTGTCGTCCGTGTCGAGGGCGTCGGGCCGTTTGTCTGGCTGCTTGGGGTCGTACAGACCGTAGTACATGCCGGTGACCGGCTCGCGGATCCCGGCGTCGATCTCGGCTTGGATGCGGTCGGCTTTCGCCTGCGCGCGCTGCTCGTCGAGTGTCTTCTCGACTGGCGCTGGCGCCGTCTCCGACATGAATGGCTGCGTCAGCGTAGTCGCGAGTGTATACAGTGTCGACACGTGAGCTCGCACTTCTAGACAGACAGGCAGACTGACAGACCGACAGATAGACTGCCACATATGAGAGCCAACACGCACCATCGTCATCCACTCGTCGCGATCGAGCGACGACAGCTTTGTCGGCAATGGTGTTTTGTTGCTGGTGTCCTCACTATCACTGCTGTCGTTGTCGTCGCTTGATGAACTCGTGCGTCGCGTGTGCTTTTGCTTGCGCTTCTTGTCGCGATCGCGGCGCTTGTGCTTCTTGTGCGTCTTGTATCGTGCCTCTGCTTTCTTTGGGTTCGCTGCGTCGCCATCGCTGTCGCTTGCGTCTCGATTGTTGTCCTTGCGCACCGACGACGACGACGAGCGCTTGATGCGCTTCTCCAGTGCCGGGTTGATCCAGTCCTGTATGTCGACAGTACCAGTGCCAGCACCAACGCAGTGAGCATTACACGCAGCTACAACAAGTGCGAACGCGTTTGTTCACCCTCGCAGCAGACTGCGAACGCAGTCCATGCGGCGACTGCTACGTCTGGAGCGTCAACCGTCACCTAGCATTGCGCACACAAGCGTACCGGCTGCTGGCGATGGTGTTTGCGTTTCGCGCGCTCCTCTTTCTCACGCGCGCGACTGCGACCTTCACTATCGTTGCTTCGCTTGTCGCGACCGCCATCGCCCTTCGCGGGCAGGAACTTGATGCCCGACAACAGCGAGCTCATGGTGTCAAGTTGCTCGTGCTAACGTTGTTTTGCTTGGCCGCTGTTTCGATTGTTGGAGAAAAATAACAATATCCGCCAAAAGACAGTGGATGTGAATTGAAATATTCCAAAAGTTAGCTATTTGTATTAACTCCAAAAAGCCACACGATGTAATGCATTAAAGCACAACATGTTGATTTCAAGAATATATATGTTGACAAGACAACCTCTATGTGCACATGAACATATAACAAATGATTGTGATTCCTCATAATCTGCTACTTAATACAGTTGACATCGCCATAATATTGCGTCCAATTATGTTGTCATTACAATCTAGCGGACAACCTGAAATACAAATCGTTAAAAATGGCTATGAAGGAGTTCATCAATATTTAACATTTATATGCTATATTTACGTATTGTATTGAAGGTACCAGCAACACCAGTCGGCAAAACTTGCAACTCTGTGCCTGTGAGCAACACAAGTGACAATGCGTTCTCGCTCACGCGTACAAACCGATATAAAATTAGGCGCTTACAAGTATACAAAGCATGTTACAATTATAAGCTATCCCAAACAGAAATACGTTTTCACAAAAGCGTCACCAAACACACAGCTCGAAACACACATACGGTTACATTAAAAATATATGGTGTTTCATCAATGGCGGGTTATACGCTATATTTCTGTGTTGTATCGGAGGTAGCAGCAACTTTAATCGAACTAAATCGGCAAATTATGCAACTTTGTGCCTATTCTTGTATGCCATTTTGTGCCTATTCTTGTATGCCATTTTGTGCCTATGACCAACATCTTGCGCAACGGTGACAATGCGTTTTCGCTCACGCGCGGGCGAATCTAGCCTACCATGTAATGTTGAGCACCGCGTCAAAACCTCAGTGATTGATGTCACCTCGAGTAAAATCGATAAAAATATGTGCCATGTAAAAATTTAATCGAAACGCAAATTTATTTAATATAATCGGTCTCAACTATACCAGTACTCACATCCAAATGTCATTTCATATTTGCTTTTTTAGAAGATTTAACTATGCATACCGCATAAACTCTGTCGACATAGTAATCCAATACGCCATTAATTGTATGATTTAGATCAGTAAGCTAAGAACGAATAAGTGACATTCATATATTGCATATATATATATATATATATATATATAGCAATCGTAGTTCGTATGGAGCTAAATGGTAGGCTAGAGGTGATCTGGTGCAGTATGGCCATGGTGGCGCGCCGGCGTGTGAGTGAAAACGAATTGTCATCATTACACAAGATGTTGGTCAAAGACACTAATGTGCACATTTTGTCGAATTAACTCGACTGTTGTTGCTTTTACCACCGATAGGCATGTGGTAAGTGCGTACGTTTATGCGCGTGAACGAAGGCGTCGCGGTGATGCCTGTAACAGAAGATCTGCTGTTGACTCAAGCGCTACGCGTGTTGGACCTTGGGCAACGCGACCCGATCGCACCTACTGCATTTGTCATCCACTGCGTGAGAGCGTGCATGAATAAAATGGCAACGTTTGGCATTTACCATTTGTCCTAAATATATGAGATGTCATCGACGTGTACAGGTGTCAAGCAAAGCTCGATAATCTGTGCCAGTTATTTAATCACTTACTCATATTAGCGACTGTTGTTTTTTAGGTTTTGATGAGTGTGTCGGTCCGAAGCGCGTCAGCGCTTTTTCCCACTGGGATGACTTGTAGTTCACATCGGTCAATGTGCCACCTATATTTTTCGACAAACCCTGACACAGACTGTGACTCGTAGTTTGCAATTGTTTTGCGTTTCTTCCTGTATTTTATTATGACTTATGGTGGTTGTTATTTGACCCAATGTTACGTCAGTCATAGTTTTTCGACAAAATCAGCAAAATACTAGTTGATTGAGCCTCACGAAGCGTATTTTAGCCTCAATTGTGGTATGGTATTTGTTAGACCTAGTGTGCTTGATTGAGACATCGGTAATCGGTTGCAGACGAGTTTGATGTTTGGGGTGTTGATTGTGAGCACAATGCAATCGCGAATGGCAATCGCTCGTCGCATCTCGGCGCTGTTGCCACTGCAATCGCGGTGTCTCTCGACATGCGCGTCGCCGCTTGTCGTGCGCTCGCAGCACGAGATGGAGCAGCTCGGCGCGCAAGTTGCGAAGAATCGTCGCGTCGGTGATGTGCTCTTCCTCAAAGGGTCTGTGCATGTGTACTAGCAGTACCTGCAGCTGCGATTGCGCCGACTGTCCTCTCTCCTGTCCTGATGCGTATGTGTGCATGTGTTCACAGCGACCTCGGCTGCGGCAAGACGTGCTTTGCACGCGGTTTCATCCGCACACTGGCGCGAGATGCAGCACTGCAGGTCACATCGCCCACGTATCTACTCGTCAACACGTACGATCTCCCCGACGCGCCAGCAGAGCCAAGCAGGTGCGACTCAGCCAAGTCGTAACGCAGATGGCACACCACATGATGTGTTTGCTCTTCGTACATGCTGCTGACACGGCCATCTCCTTGCATCATCAGCGCGATCTATCACGTCGACCTCTATCGCCTCGACAGCGTGAGCGAGCAGGACAAGGTCGCGCTTGGACTCGCGGACGCGTTTGCGAATGGTACGTGGTTGTGTAGTCGGCCTACTGATGCATGCGTCTGCGGCAACAAATGTGTACGATTTGCTACTCGCTGACGCATGCTGACAACGCTCGCGCAGGCATCAGTCTCGTCGAGTGGTCCGAGCGCTTTGACGCTGCGAGCGTGCCTGCCGAGCGGCTCGACGTGCACATCGAGTACACGAACGACGATAGCAACAGTACTGGCAGTACTGACGACGACGCATCTGTGCGGCACGTGTTGTTTCGCCCGTTTGGTGAGCGGTGGACAGCACGTGGAGCATTCAGTATCGAGTGATGCAGCATGCATCCTACCCGTTGCATAGAGCGATGTCCGTGCGCATTGTATGTATGGTAGATGTATGCGTAGATATGTATGGATCACCGTTTGGCTACGCAACTGGTCGACTCGTCGTTGACAGGTGCGCGAGCGACGCCACGAGGCTTTGGATCGCGTCGGGACTCGCTTTTGTTGCCGGTGCAAACGCTTTTGTCTCGGCCGCCAAGAACGCGTTGAACACGCGGCGCGAGATCACGCCTGAGCGCGTCGAACAGACCGACGTCGCAGTCGTCACAAACGACTGTTCACTGCATGCGCCGTCGCCAAATGCGCTTGCATTGTCGCTGACGTTGTCATCGACGTCATCGCCATCGCCTGCGACGATCGACATGCGCTCGTTTGCCTGGAGGAATCGGATCTCGAAGTCAACGCGCTCGAGTCGCTGCTTGCGGAGCCGCTCGCGCTTGGTCGCCTGGACGATGTTGACGGCGCCGTCGCGCTTGCTCTTGCTCATGCTCGTAGTGTCTCGGTCGTCACTGAGCGCGTCGTCGTCGTCGTCGTCTGTGGGCGGCAGCAGATTCGTGTGGTACGCGCCGCGCTTGGCTGCGAGCAGCGCTTCGATCGCTTGCTTGTCGTCTGCGCTCATAGCAAACGCGTTGCTGTCCAATGGCTCGATAGACTGCGACGTTGGCAGTTGTGGACTCGCTGATGGCAGCTCAGCTGTCGATGTCGTCGTCGAGTCGGACGTAGCGTTGTCGTCGAGCCCACGCAGCAGCAACTGCAGTCGTGCCGTCTCGTCGACCGAGAAGACTGTCTTCATACCATGTGCGATGACTTTGCGGTTACGCTCGACAAAGTTGCTGGTGCTGCTCTTTGCTCCAGTACCAGTTGCGATCGAGAGCAGTGGCGGTCCCCACGACGCAGCGCTGCTGCTGCTGCGCGCGCTCTGTTGGTTGTCACTCGCTGGACTAACCGCAGTCGCGTTTGACTGCGTCACAAACGTCCTTGTACGCCCACCTGGCTCAGATGCACTATTGCCGTTGCCACTGCTGTTGTTGCTGCTGTTCGTCCCTCGCTCGGGCTTGCTCTTCTTGGTCGAGACCGCGGACTTTGCGCCTATCGTAGTAGTAGTAGTAGCGTAGAGGTTCTTGCCCAGCTTCTCTTCGAGCACGGCGTCGAGCTGGCGCACGCGCGCGATCTTGAGTGCGATCTTGGCGGCCATGCCGCCGTTCTCGCCACCGCTCGGGTCGTCATCGTCGTTCAGCGTGCCCTGCGCTCATGCATACAGACAGACACTATCAGTGTGAGCATGGAAGCATCGGGACGGATAGCACGACCTTGCGAGACGATCCATGCGTCTGAACAAAGTACGTACGAATGCCTGTTGTTTGGAAAGCCCAGCTTGCAGCAGCACGTGCGACCAGCTCCGCTGGTTGTTGTTGCTGCTGCTATTTGTCGTCGCTGACGGGTTTGCCAAGGAGGTTGACTTCGACGAGTCGTCATCGCACACGTCGCGCTCCGACATGAGCGCGAGCACTTGCTGGTAGTTCTTTGGGAACGCGACGAGCTGCGTGCCGTCGTCGCCTCGGAGCATTGTCAGCGACTCGACGTAGTGCTCGAGTTCGCTCCGCATTTGCTCGCGCGCGCTCTCGGCTTGCAGCAATTGTTGGCGAGACGCGAGCGAACATGCGTACTCGTCGTCGTTGTCGGCGATCGCAATGCCGGCTGCAGATCGTGTCGGCGCGCTGGAGTCGTTAGTCGCTGGATCCAACTCGTGGTCGTCTCGCATGGATGGCTCGTGGCTCTCGGCGAATTGGCCACCATCGCGAATGCTGCTGTTCGAGGTGTCATCTTCTTCCTCATCTTCACTGTCGCCCGTGTCTAGCTGAGGATGCTGCTCTGGTGTCACTGACGAAGATGCCGATCGCATCTGCAAGACGTCGATGCGGAGTGGTCCGTCGAGCGCTACTACACTGCCATCGTCATGTTCTTCGTCCGTGTCGATACCAGCTACAGCTGTGTCGTCGCTACCGCTGCTTTTGTCGTCGTCGACAGATGTTGATGCGTTCGCGATCTCCCGTGATGACGACGACGGCGACGTGTGTCGCGCTCTGTCATCGTCACTCGAATCATCACCGCGTTCGCTGCGTTCATCGCCGTTTGCTGCTGTTTGACGTAGTGGCAGCTGAGTGACTGAGTCGTCGGCAAGCTCGGATGAGACTGCGAGTGGCTCATGTAATGGACACCCTGCTGCCACAAGAGTCACTGTCGAGTCTCTTTGTGCTTGCTCAGTCTCGATGTCACTGTTGTCGCAGTCGTCCGATGAGCTCGATCGCGACGATATCGAACGTACGGGATACCGACGTGGGAACGTGCGCGGTGGCGAGTCGGGTAGGTGCGTCATGAACGATTGCGTGGTCAATGCCGCAGTCGCGTGCGCTGGCGGGTGGGCGTCCTGGACGTGCGCTTTGCCGGGACCGACAAGGAGTCGCTCAATGCGAGGTTTCTAGCAGCGAGTACACGTAGGGAGCAGGAGGCAGTCACAGGTAGCACCACAATGTAAACACGTCAGCGCGAAGTACCGAATTGACACGATTAGTACTAGCAGCAAGCGAGACACACCGGAGTCGTCTTTGGCCGGCGCGGTGATCGATCGTAGCGTGTGCGTGCATCTGATGCACCCAGCCCATCTCTCTTCCCAACACTAGCGCTAGTGCTCAGCAACGCTGCTCCTGTTGCCGGCGCATCAAAGAGCACGCACGACTTGCTGAGCGCCGATGATGTTGTGCGATGACGGTTCGTGGCACACGTATATCGCTGTGGGCTCGCAGCTGCAGCGATACGGCCGTCCTCGGACGTAGGTCGATGCATCTGCTTAGCTGCTCTTCTGCTGAAGCGTGTGCGCGAATTGAAGCGTGTGGGAGTGCGAAACGACTTGCATTCCAAAACTGTACGCATAAGATGAGATGGAGGCTAGCTGACGAGAAGATCCGACAAACCAACCGAAACGCTGCCTCCAAGACGTACGATCACTCAACTAGCGTCGTATTCGAGACGTTCTGCGACGACCTTGCGGCGCGCTGCTTCCCACTCGATACAACCATCGTTCATACACATCACCACGACGCGACATTCAACATGCGACTTGTTCAATCGTACTACTCGTTCATTACTACTGTACTATAGTAGTAGTTCTAACAACACTATGCAAACCCGAGCGGCGGTGCTACGACATACCGGTTGCGACTCAGGGCCTCGTAGTACGTCTTGAGCAAGTCCGAGTAGTGGCGCAGCGACGCCGCAGCGTACACTTGCAACTCGGTCGGGTACCGCAGCGTACTTGCAAGGCGCCGGAGCTCGTCGATGCTCGAGACTTCCTCGGCTGGCAAGTACCGCAAGTAGTACGGCGGTTCGCGATGCAGCTCGTCGTCGAGCAAGTCGAGTTCGAGCCACGGCTTACCGCCTGGGAGCCCTTCGTTCATGCTCGAAGATGACGAGGGATCGTCTGCGGTCTTGCGGTTCAGTTTCTGGAACGCAACCGCCCGGCTGCGCGCGCACTGGAGTTCGTGCTGGTACCGCCGATTGCCCTCTTTTGCGTTGCGGCGCTCGTGGACGCAGATCGCGCCGATGCACGCGTCGAATGCGCGCCAGAGCGCTTGCTCGGTCCGCAAGGCACTAAACTCGGCAGCTGACAGCTGAAGCAGTTGGCCACCATTAGGGCTGCCACTAAAGTTACTATCCACACTACTATTGCGCATCTGGGCGATTGGATATGGCACATCGCCACTGCCAATGTGGTCGTCAAAGTCGTCAAAGCCGTTGTGTGCACGGCCGCTGCGACTATTTGTATGACCACTCGTCTCAAACTGCGAGAGCACAGCGTCGCGGCCAAGCAACAAGTGGTCGATCGGCGAGTCGAGAAAGTACCGGTTCACGCGAATGACTTTGTACACAAGCACGTGGTGGTATGCGCTCCGGACGTCGGCGTGCCAGTGCAGAAAGAGGCTCATGTGGCGCTGCACGAGCACCTTGAGCACGTGCGTTCGCAACTCGCCGTCAAAGACCTCGAGGCGCTGGTACAAGAACTGAAGGACGCGCATGAGCGTCTCAAAGCTCTCGCTTGCAAGCATGAGACGCAACCCAAGTGCAAACGTCTGGCCGGCAAACGTTGACGGTAAGCGGCTCACAAGCTGCTCGGGGTCGTTCGCGTCCGGGACCAATACAGCAGCTGCGCTGAACCACCCGTCGCACCGCACGAGGTATGCGCTGACCGATCGCGGGTACATCACGTTCGTGCACTCCATCATCGCAAGCGTGCAGCTCTCAAGCAACTCGCGGTTCCGGAGCCAGTGTGCGGCGCTGTCGAGCACTGAGCGGATGCCGCGGATCGACCGGAGCTCAAACGGCTCGCGCTTGCGAGGGGTCGACGACGTTAACGACGGCGAGTCGTACAGCGCTGATGGACCAGCCGCGACTGTGTTGTCGCGAATGAACAGCCACTTGCTCCAGCTCGCCTCTTTGAGCAGCAGCAGCGCGACGCGCACGAGCAGCGGATAGCCAGGTAACGCACTCCAGACTGGCTCGCCAACACTACTCACGTCGGCGTGCTGCGTGTAGTAGCGCATAAACAAGCCGTAGAACTCGCCGTCGTGGCTCAGCTGCTCGAGCCAGTGCGTGCGTATCGCGTCGTGCATGCGAAAGACGTCGACGTCTGCGTACGGCGCGAGGTACGGCGCGTACCGCGACCAGCGAAACAGCGTCGAGTTTGCGCGCTTGAACGCGTCGACGGCTTGGCAGCTTGGCATATTGCTGCTCTCCGCTGGTGCTGGTGTTGATGTGGTTGTAGCTGACGATGCGACGTCGCTGTCACTCGTTGTTTCCGACAGCACGTGGCTTTCAAACTCGCTCCAGCGACTCAATGACCCGGTGAACGTGACGCCACTTCCGAGCCGCGACGACGACCGACGGCGGTTGTACGCGCGACTATCGGGCGTCGCTGGCGGCGTCGTGCGGCCTGAGCCATTCGCAGAACTAGTACTACTGCTACTAGCATCGTCGGGTGGCGTCGTTTCGCTAGTCGAAGGTGCCGTCACAGTGTTGACCCATTGCTTCGCTTTGTACGTCGCATACACCTGGTCGAGCATCATGCGCTGGAGCACGGGGACGCGAAAGAAGCAGATCGCGAACACTTTTGCAAAGAACCGGAGCTCCGCGACCGTGATCCACGACCGTCGATGCGCGTTCGCTGCCTCGATGTTCTCGACAACAAACTTGAACGTCGCAACAAGGAGGCACCGGTAGAGGTACATGTCGCGCTCGCCATCGACGCTTTCGTCATTGATAGCGGCAGTTGTAGGACTAGTACTAGTAGCAGTACTGGTGGTTGTGTCGAGTGGCGGGTCGATCGAAGTCGCGACTGGCGTCTTGGTAGCTGTTGGCGAGTCGACGGTCCAGCCCATCATTTGACCTGTTGGCGCGGTCTGCGGCCGCGACGACACGCTCTTGCTAGTTACAGACGGCGGTGTTGATGACCCAGTGTCATTGTGCAAATTGAACTCGACGCGCTCAGCAATGAGACCAATGAGCTTGTAGTACGTCGCTTTGCGGTCGCCTGTGACGCGCGCGTGCTCGTCGTTGAGCTGTGCGATGATGAACTTCCAGCACAGCAGGAGCGCGCGGCGGCACTGACGAAAGACTTTGCGCTGCTCCCAGCCAGCGATCATTGCTGCTATGTATGTGCAAGGCGGCGTGTCAGTCTATACAGTCGTATATAGTGAGAGATCAAGACATACAGCCAGTCAGTCAGTACGTACATGGTGGTGCATTGCTACTGCTGTTGTGTGCGGTTCCAGTTGCGCTGCTGCTGCTGTTGCCAATGTAGAACTGCCGGATCTGCATCTGCATGTCCTTTGGCGCCATCTGCGTGAGCATCTCGAGCAGCGTCGTCATCGCGGTGTCGTCATTGTCGTCGTCGCCAGAGGCTCCACTGCTACTGTTACTGCCAGTCGGCGTCGCGCTTGCAGTCACTTCTGCAACGAGCCGCGGGATGCGCGGCAGCAAGAGACTCCAGCGAATGCCATCGCCGCCGCCATTGCGAAGCGATGCCGTTGTGCTGTCTGAGCCCGAGCCGCTGCTCTCGGTCGCGCTGCGTGTCATCATGACTGGCATGCCGTTGTCAAACGACGAGTTGTTGTTGCTTCGCTGCTGCTGCAGCTCATGGAGGTGGTGGAATTGGTTGTCGCTGCTTGCGAGCACGGGGTACGCGCCATTGCTGCTGAGCGATGCTGAGCCGCCTGCAGGCTTGCCCATGGACCGGAAGAACCGCTTGATCTTGTTCACCATTGTGGGCGACGATGTCTATAGTGTGAGCAGTGAAATGGTGCGCTACGTACGTTTGTATATGCGCGTCTGCTGCGTATGGGAACTTGGACGCGAGACGGAGAATGGCGAGTGCGTTCGCACTCTGTGGCTAACGCCCGCCCGCTCATTCGCTCGCTCATCCGATTGTGATGCGCACGTTGCGAGCAATGTCGTTGTTGCAGCTTTTCCATCGAATGACATTAGGAAGAAGAATAGAACAAGAGGCGAACGACAAAGCAATACGATTGGCAAATTGTGCTATGCGATTCGCAAGTCGTTATGGCACGCAAGACAAGCATCAGCAAGTTATGTTGCAACCGATTCTGCATCAAATATGCAACTAGAGAACAAGTTGAAGCTTGTGTGCAAACAATATTATGAGATCCAGTTTTGTTGATCCCTTGACTGCAGTCTAAATATATTGTGTTCGTTTGCTAACTAACAATCGAACGAATGTCAAGATGTCACAGTGCGTCAAGGGCGAATGACGCATGTCGAACAATCGCGTGTCGAAAATGGCTCTCTCTCGCCTCACGAGCTGTTTGGCGACGTTGCGCATCATCCGTGTGGCGCACTACTGAACGTGCCAAGCAGTAGCACTCGCTAATGCTCTAACTCTCGACGTGCCAGTTGTCGACCGCTGCACGACGTCAGACGCTCAACCAACCATGTCGCGATGGGCCATGACCATCAATCATACTTTGAGTGGCATAAATGCTCAAGCGAAGCCTCATATGAATCTGACATGCAGATGTAGCAGTACTAGTTAATTTTTGCATCAACAGGATGAGCGATGAGCATAGCTCATCCCTTCATTCGCGCCAGTCGCACCTGTTACACTGACAGGAATCGAGCCAGCATCAACATGGAGCATGTCGAACGAGTTCAGAACACGCAAGCAACTCGAGTGTGTGTGTGATAATGTCGAATGTCGAAAGATGGATTCGATTGAGTTGAGCCAGTCAAACTCGCTATCTGATTGTGCTTATCGGCGTGCTATGTACAACTGTGAACTAGTACGTGTTACTCACCGGCCGCTCTTTCTGCTGATCGTGGCGGTATCAATGCGTGCGTGCTTCTCTTGATGCGCGAACATGCGAGCACGTACTTGATATCTACGACCCAGCGTTCTCCTTCAGATCACGACAGCGCACTTGAGATCGCAGCGACTGCGGTCATCGCAGTCACGATGCCGCTCGTGCGCAATGACGCAGAATCCCGCAGGCGTCTGTTGCGCTGCTGCTGCGATGGGTCCGACTGGATGCGCTCAAAGACCATCTCGCACGTGTGCGACTCACGGTGGTCGTGTCCACCAAAGTCGTGAATATCGTCGACGCTAGTGCTGCTGCCGCGTTGGTTGCTGCGCTCTTGAATGAGCCAGTTGATTTCTCGCAGAGGGAGGTAGCGCACTCGGATGCCGTCCACTGCAACAAGTTCGAACGACTCCTGGTCGACACCGAGTATCGCGAGCTCGTAGTTGCGCTTCGTCACGACGATTGGTGCTGGAGCTGGTGCAAACTCGAGCGCGACGGTGACGCCGCGCGACTCCTTGACGCTCGCCAGCAGGCTCTGGAACGAGTCTTCCCGTGCAGACAGTCCTGCAATGCGGACAAGAATCGCGCCTGCACGAATGTCTCGGCGCGTCGACGCGATCACGATGATCTGGCGCGTGGTTATTTCGACGTCGAGCGTGATGCCGAGCGTCTCGGAACATGGTCGCCAGTGCACGACTGTGTTGTGGTGCTTGGACGGCGCATTCGTTGTGCTCGCGGATGGCGCTGCAGCTCGACGCCCGAGCTCGAGCGCTTGGCTGAAGCATCTGTCCCACAAGTACGTGATCGTCTGGGAATGCTGTTGCGATGGGTCCATTTCCGGTGTTGCGGGTTTTGTTGCGATCTTCGTGTGCGTCGAAACAGGAGAGGCAGGTGCTGACGAGTGGTGCAAGCTGCGACGCAAGTGGTGGTCGCTGCACGAGTCGATTTCGGCGTCGTTGTTTGAGCGTGAACGGTGTCGTCGGAACAGCTTGTTCATGGTTGTGTGCAAGTAAGCGTGTTGGTGTGTGTCTGTTTTTCGGACGAGGTAAATTGGAGACTGACGGTACATCTTGGCTTCGTAGCGAGTGACGCGTTGCGCTTTGGTGAACTTACTCAAGCAGTGGAGCCACGTGGTGGCTGATTGAAGCACCGCATCGCATCGCGTCGAGCAGTCCTCAACACAACCATCACTCAAGTGAGACGTCGTCGCGGCAACGACTTTTGTGACAACACGACACTGCACTCGAATAACACAGGCGACACAGGATCCAGCCGATTTTTCGTCACGGAGAGCAAAAAACAGCGAAAATTCGTATGCGAGCGAATAAATGGTGGCTGCTGCGAATACGAGACGAAGAATATAAGAATGTGAGGAGGAGCACATTGAAGTTAATAAGAGAATGCGAGACATAATCAGTCGAACATAAATGACGAGCAACACCAGAGGACCTCGATACCGAGTGGCTGACTGCCACTCGAGTTGCTGTAAACTGGTGGTGACTGGAGTCGAGGAAATGTCGTTTGGCTGAGGATGGAGGTGATGCGTCGTTCTGGTTGTTGTGTGACAGAATCACAACAAGCCCACACATCGCATATCCACACTAAAAGCAACAGTCGCTACACCATCTCGCTGTCAGCAGTTTGTCGCGGCCGAAGCCATGTGATTCGGCTGCTGCTGCGGATGCGAGACAAGGACATAAACGTCTAGTAAATAGAGGCAAGCGTCACTGCTCAGCAAGCGTCACTGTTCAGATGAGTTGTAATCTGCGTTTCCAATCGAGCGCCAACAACGCTTTCATAGTAATCGATCGACATGACAAGCTGTTCGCAAATCGAATCAAGTCTGGCGCGAGCAAACACGGCAGCGCAAACACACACACAAAAGAGTCGATGAGCAATATCAATGGCCGCGACAGCATCATCGATAACAAATCGGTGTACAACAGTGAGGTCCTGCAGCGAAGCTTCAGTTCGTGGCTCGCCGAACAAACTATTGATGACTTGTTTTATACAACTAGTATGTCTTGTCACTACTTTCGTCAATGTAAAATATTTGCAAAATAAAAATGTATCACTTGATGATACCACAGTCAACCTTACGAGTCTAGCAGTGACTAAAAATAGTATCACATATTCGTGTGCGCTGTCGGTTAAATAAGCTCGTAGCGTCGACTTACATCCTCAAGCGCTTCGACCCATTGTGTATTTTCACGATTTGTTTTCCGCCTAGGCGCGTATGTTGAGTTGGAAAGATAAATTAGTCGAACTGCAGTCATCAGCGCGCCATCAGTATGTTCGAGACATCCGCACAACCGCCAGCAAGGTAGTTTCGCGTCAGCGGTAATGGCATTCAATGCAAACTTAGATTCACAACACCAACTCTTCCCACAGTTCTGCTATTTGGCAACATTCACAGATCTGACACCTCTTTCTGTCGAGTCGTCACTGAAACATCACATGTTGCCCAACGCGATGTATGTTGCTATCTGGTCCTGTCTGAAACAGCGATTTGTGTTGATATTTGCGCCTTCTAAGCATTCTGCTTGAATGGTGTTACTGTAATCGGACAGGTTGAACCGATACAGACTCGTATATTTCCGCATTATCTTGGTGCCAATTTACTCGGCGCCAAGAGAGCTACTCGTGCAGCGTGCCATTTAGCCATCGCTTTTGCTGCTGTTGCTTTTGGTTGCATATACACTGGTTGTTCAACACACCAGACCAAGAGTATCGCCATAAAGCTCGTGTGGCTTGACTGTCACGACGCGCACAGCGACCGTGATCAAGCTCACGACACAAACCTGTCGCGCTTAATACCGATCGGACCGACGTCTGAAGCGTTGTGTTGTTGTCATTATGTCCACTGTCTCATAATTAAATTCAAACAGTGCAAATCTTGTATTCAAAACAACTCGAAGTCCGTCGCCATTTGTCCGAGCGGACGAAACCCGGTTGCTTGCAGTTCGAGCGTTGATGTCGTGATCGCTCGCGACGGGTCTCCAGTCGCTGTCAACCCGTGCGGCAACTTGTCGTAATACCGGTAGTCTGAGTTTTGACTAGTCGTGGAGCGTTTGAAAACTAAAACTGCTTGATATTGCCTCGTCAAACAGTCAACATTTTCCGCTGTAGAAGAGCTGATCAGGTGAGCACAATGCCTGGTGTTAAACACACAGAGGCAAAAGTGGTGGTTCGATTAATGTAATAATACCTAACTATGCATCATCACGGTCACTCTCATAGGCTTCACACAATGCTACACTATGCGGATACAATGTATATGAGCACAACACTGAGATCGACCTTCCGATGACAACACAGCTCGATGACGTCACGAACCCGTGTCGAACGACTGCCGGGATGAGATTTCGTATTAACAGCGTCGACGATTCGACACGATTCGACTTCACGTTTAATGGAATACACTACATTACGATGTCACTATAAACACCTGCAAAAGAGAGCAACACTGTATTTCCACACTTGAGGACAGGATGCTACGATATCACCAACTACACATGCCTTTTTCAAGACTACATTTCTGCTGCGTATGACCTTGTCGTTACCGTTATGTGTGGGTCCAATATATATTGGATCTATCCCAAAAGACTACACAACAATGATACATGGTACTGACTTAAAACCCGATCGTGGCTATCACTACGCGTGCAGGGATGTTAAACACACACAGCTTGCGCGTAAACGCAGCATTTCAATTCAGACCAAATCGCAAGGGATCGCACCGGACGCTTCCAATTGGCCACGATGCAAACGACAAGATGATATCGTATAGCTACTCATTCTTCAAACAGCAAGCGGTCTCTAATGGCGCACATTGGCTCTGAACCGCTCGCAATACACTTGTAGCTTTGACTTGTATGTCATTTGCTGTTGGTGCCTTAGTCGTCGACATCGTCAATAGAGTGACATCAACAACTGACTGAATAGAGTGACTAACTGATTGTTAAGATGCTCTAACTATAAGATCAATTTCCATCAGTATTAACATTTTGTACCCCTGGTCAAAACGATAGAAACACCCACGTTTGCATCTGTAACTTTGAAACGGTTTGGAGTTCAGGATTGCTGTTTAGATATGTTGGTCGTGCTCGACTGCTCTATCGAATGCACTTTTGATTGTTTCAAAGCAAACAG
>JAADWX010000195.1:0-33935 GCA_023336405.1 Globisporangium echinulatum | reverse complement strand
CAGCTCATCGAGCGGTATGTCGCGCGCACGCAGGCGCCGTCGCAGACTGCGTACCGCCTCAAGATCAAGTCGGTGCTCAAGATCGCGCGGCCGGCCGAGGAGACGCGCCGTAGCGTGTTTGAGCAAGTGGCGAATCACCGACTGCTCTGGCACGGCTCGCGGCTGTCGAACGTCGTGGGGATCCTGTCGCAAGGTCTGCGCATCGCGCCGCCCGAGGCGCCCAAGAACGGCTACATGTTTGGTAAAGGCATCTACTTTGCCGACTCGGTCTCCAAGTCGGCGCAGTACTGCTGGACGTCGCCCGACCGTCCGCGCGCCGTGATGCTGCTCGCTGAAGTGGCGCTCGGCAAGAGCTACGAGGCCCCGCGCGCCGAGTACCTCGGCTTTAGCGACATTGACGCACGCGGCTGTGCGAGCACCAAGGGCGTCGGCCGCATGGCGCCGCGCGAGGAGACATTTGAGACTATGTCGGACGGTGTCGTCGTGCCGAGTGGAGCGATCGCGCCGCAGAACGCACCGGCAGGCGTCATGTTCAACGAGTTCATCGTGTACCGACCCGAGCAGGTCAAGCTGCGCTATCTCATCACGACCGACTTTGACTACGTGCACAAGAGTGCGAGCACCACCAGCACTGGCTTTGGTGCCAGCGTTGTTACGAAAACGACTGCACGGCGGAAGACGACAAAGCGTGTGAGAAGCAAGCCGTCACTGCCGGCCGCGTTCTCTTTCGGGTCCACTGCATCGTCTAGCTCGACGACATTCGGGTTCGGATACAGCCCATTTTGTGCTTCAGGTCTCGGCTCGAACGGCTCGTCGTCTGGCGGGTTTGGTATTCACGCATCGGCATCACCATTCGGTAGCACGAGCGTCAGTCAGGTGTCCGCGTTTGGTCCACCAGTGCCCGGATCTGCAACATCGTCGAGTCCGTTTGGTACGGCAAGCCTCAGCGGTCTCGGATACAGGCTTGACTCGACTGCCACTACAAGTGGGTCGACCGTGTCCTATGGGTTCGGATCCAGCGCGCCGAGCACCTCGACTGGGTTCTCGTTCGGATCGTCGTCGAGTCCTGCGCCGACAATTAACGTTTGCTCGCCATTCGACAATGTGCAGCTTGAAAAGGCGTGGTACTGGGTCGGATACGCCTGGTACCACTGGGAGCAAAGCGAAGGAGTGTGGCGATTCGTGCCAGCAAAGGGCATGCCGCCATCCGGACGTCTAGTGGCGTAAGAGAGTGAAAGTGTATAGTACTGCGATATACTTCGAAGTAGCGAGAATATCGCATTGGGTAGTGCAAGCGTGCGCACTGGAGGCATCCGATCCTGGTACTGGCTCTCGAGTGGATGGCTCGTCGCGCACTTTGAGAACGGAGTGTGGCACGTCTCGCCGACGTCAGAGGTACCGCCTGTCGGCCAACTGATGGTCGGCGTCGCGCCACCACCTTACTCTGTACTTCACAAGTAGGAACTGGGTCAACACTGTATGTATGCAATAGTGGGTAGTAGATCTCGCTGGTCAGCTAGTAACGATGATCCCAATCGAGTATGTTGGACGCACCTTCATCGAGCAGTGCGCTGCTGTTTGTCTGCCATACATGTGTGCGTACAGCTCACACTCGATCGATGATCGCTCATCAAGCAAAACTGCTGGCTGCAGCAGGGCAGTCACACCGACACACGGGTATCATCACACGGACAGACGCTCGTTCGTTTCGACGCGTGCTGCCGCTTCTATCAACCTACTACTTTGCGGTCCCCTCTCAGTCAGCGCTTGTTAGCTCACTGCCTCCACCGACTCGATCGCATCGCGCAACACCCGTCTGTCTGCTCGTGCATCTACTGTAGCCGCTACCCACACCGTTCCTCCCCTCGATGACTACCTCGCTCGCTCTCGCACGCACGCTGGTTCGCCTCTCGCGTCGAGTCGTCCACACACACTACTAGCTAGCGTCGCGGTGCACCTGCGTGAGCAAGTACGCAATCACGTCCTGCGCGTAGCGACAGATGTCGTCGTCGTCGTCGTCAAAGTTGCGCTGCAGTTCGTCTTTGCACGCCTGGAGCGGAAGGCTAAAGAGCGGAATGACCTTGTCCGCGAGCGCTTGGTAGTAGCGACAGACTTCCTTCTCGCCACGGATGAAGAAGAGCGCTTGGATGCGGTTCGAGAAGAGCGGATGCGCTTTCGACGCCAACACCGCGTTGTCCTCTTCGATCGTCGTCTCGTACAGACTCAACTGCGTCGTCATGAGCGTGCGCAAGTACTGCAGTGCGCGCACTTCGTTGTCAAACGAGATCGGCGGCGATGAGTGCGCGGGGCTGCGCATCTTCATGCTTGAGAACTCGCGCTCGGTGCTCACGATGAGGCGCGCAAAGCTAAAGCCTTCGCGCGTGTTCGGGTCCGAGTGCGAGCGGCTCAGGCGTGCGTCCATCGTGTAGATCCCGCTCTCGTGCAAGTACGCGCGCTTGTCGTAAAAGAGCTGGCCGTCGGCCGGTGACAGCTGGAGGTCGACCATGACTTCGTTCGGGTTCCGGCCGTCCTCCTCTGTGTTGTCCTCGACTGCAAAGCCGTAGTTGAGCAGGAACCGGTGGTTGCACTTCTTCCCGTACGAGTCGTAGACCTGTGCGCCAGCGCCGATCGTCCCGAGCGACGTGATCGTGAACGCGTCGATGCTCTGGTCAAACGTCCAGCTCGTCTCGCGCGGGCGGTAGTGGTTCAGCATGTCGGCAAACGGCACGAGCACGGCGGTCTTGACGCCGTCGATCGTGAGGCCAAAGTTCCGGCTGCACACGATCATGCGCGCCCAGCTGAAGCGCTCGAGCGAGAAGCGCGCGAACGACGGGTCGACGCGGCAGATCGCGTCGTAGTCCTTTCGGATCGCAGCTTTGCGCTCCTGGATCTGCTGGATGATGTACGAGCCCTTGAGCCAACTGAGCTCGTGCTCGGACCAGAAGATCGGCATGTTCTGGAGCGTCGACGGCAGTGTACTGTAGTAGTTCTTGAAGAACGAGCTCTCGATCTGTAGGTGTGTATGGACAGTCGCACGTGCACATACACATACGTCAGGGTCCAATGCGCCAGCAGACACCTACATAGGCACACGTATACAACGTACGTCCTCCATGTCGGTGAGTAGGAACATCATGAGGAAGATGTGCTTGGGCGCAACAAAGTCGAGGTTGTGCGCGAGCAGCTTCTGGCCGATCTCCGTGCGCTTGCCCATCTCGACTGTGATGAGGCACTTCTTCGGGATCACGAGGATGCGCTCACCGGGTACGAGCACCTTTTGGCTGTGCACGCCGCGCACTTCGGGCGCGTACTGCTGTAGCTCGAGCTTCGACGTCTCGGCACCGTTGCTCTCGAGCCACTCGATGAGCTCTTCACCGACTGCGTCGCTCGCGCCAGAGCTCGATGTGACGGCGTCACCAATGCGGTTGCTCGTCGACGTCGCGTCGTCGGCTTCGAGCGCGTCCTGCTGTTCATCTGCAACGTCGGTGTCGGCAATGCAGTTGCCGTTGCCATCAATGTAGTGCTGGTAGTGCTGCGGAAAGCGCTGTTGCTGCTGCGGCGGCGTTGCTGTCGCAGCTGTATCAGTAGTGACGACTGCGCCACTGCTGCTGCTATTGTCACTGGCGGTGCCGTTCATCTGGAACTTGTGTGTTTGCTACTGTTGCTAGTGGTAGTGGTGGCGATAGTGGTAGTTCGCACGGCGAGAGCAGCGGCTGGACGGCGCTCGGGTCGACTGCAGCGCTTGCGAGCGAGCGAGCGAGCGAGTGTCGTGCGTCGAGCGTGCCACAGCTTGGTCAATCGATGCGTGGGCGTGAGCTGAGGGTTGTTGCTGGCCAAGAATGGACAGCAGATATTGAAAAATAGCCCTGCACGACATCTAAAATGGCTTTGTAGCCTCAACGCTCATAATATTTATATATACAGCCTTTACTTCAAACAGTACAAAAATACACTCAAACGATACTGAAATGCCCCGTGAGCACTCATAAATTGTCCCTTCAACAACAGCCCAACTACGTTTTCAAACCATGCAGACAGCAAATCCGATTTTGTGGTCGAAACGCAACAGCATTTCATGGTGGCTGTGATGAACATGCTGCGCGCAACGCGCAGTGTCGCTGCATGCATGCACACGCCAGTGCTGCAACGAAGCGGACATGCTACTGCTTCGAGCAACGTCACAGGCGGCGTCTGGCTCCAGAGCGTGCGCTGGATGGGTCGTGGTCCGACGATCCAGGGCCGCAAGAACGCTACCGACGCGGTACACTCGAGTGCATGCATGCATGCATGTATGTCCCCTCGATAGCTCTACTGTGGACTTGCTTGCACGCAGCTGTGCGTTAGCGTTAGTCTGCTTACCTGACCTTGGCGCGCGTACCTATCTGATCGCACACGGCGTACATGGGCCAACAGAAACGCACAGCGATGAACGCCAAGCTGGCGCGCGAGCTCATGATCGTCTCAAAGGGTGCGTCCCTGTGTATACGCACTGCCTCGCTTGTGCACCGACTGCTGCTGCAAGTAGCGTCGATCTACATCCGCACTACTAATATCCGCTCTCTGTTATGCGCGGCGCTTGCTGCTGTGTGCAGCCACTGCTGGCGACCGTGACAACGTCGTACGTGCTGCACCGCTCATTGTAGACCGAGCGCCATCCATCTGCGCTATCGAGCTGACAGTATCAGCGGCATGTGACAACACTCGCATGTCCGCTCACTCTAGCGCCTTGCGGCCGTGATCAGCAAAGCCAAGGCCGCAAACATGCCAAAAGACAAGATCGACGCAGCAATCAAGCGCGGCGTTGACGGCAAAGACGGTGCGTGCTTGTCACGCGCTGCCAGCCCAGTGCCTGCGATGCTTGGTGTCGTGTTGTACGATGCCCTGCCGTACGCATTGACCGATCATGGCTCGTTCAAACTCGCTTCCTTTGCGTTGCGCTCATCTGGCAGGCGCGAACGCCGAGACCGTGCTCTACGAAGCCTCCGGGCCAGGCGGCAGCGCGTTCATCGTGCGTGATGGCCTGTCGGCAGCCGCTGGATTGCGATCGCGTCAGCCACTCACTCGCCTGTACGCTGTTGTGTGTATACACGCACTCAGATCGAGACGCTGACCGACAACAAGCGCCGCACGGCGCCAGCGCTGCGCCACATCCTCGGCAAGTACGACGGCGCGCTCGGCACGAACGGCTCAGTGTCGTGGATGTTTGAGCGCAAGGGCTACCTCGAGGTGCGTACTACTGCGCTTTCTCGATGGACGACTGCGAGTGCTTGATCCTCGACAGACCAAATTGCAATGTAGTGTATACGCACACGCCCCGACCAACATACCACTGCTGCTCGTGTGTATGTATGGTCATGACTGGTCGTGGTCTGTCTGTATTAGATTGAGCTTGCGGCGACGAACCCAGCAGCGCAGGACGAAGACGCGCTGATGGAGATCGCGGTGCGCAACGCTCGTCTGTCTGTCGGTTGGTAGTGATTGTGGCGTTGCCACAGTCCGATCAAGCGTGCGTTAACCCACTGGCGCCTGTACGGACTATCACAGCTCGATGCTGGCGCCGAAGACGTCGAGCTGCGCGACGAGCTCGCGCAAGTGACATGTGCGCCGAACGACCTCGCGCTCGTGCGTGACAACTTTGCAGCAGCTGGGCTCGAGCCAACGATCGTCGAGCTGATCTACAACCCCAAGGAGTTTCTCGACCTTGCAGCCGAACACAAGGAGACATTCGAGAAGCTCGTTGATGCGCTAAACGAGAACGAAGACGTGCACGAGATCCACCACAACGTGAACGAGTAGCGACTGCGAGCCAATTGAGTCGTGCCGTGTGTTTGCCGACGTGTGTTCGCAGGACGTACAGACAGTAGACAACGAGTGCGTCGTTGTGCCACTGCTGGCTGGTGCTTAGAGCGACAAATACACAACCTTGCTGAAACGCAGTCGCCCATGTTTACGACGATTGTATGCGACATGTCCGCTATCACGAAACAGCTCCTGGCTTGTGTGACAACGAGCAGCTACGATATAACGACGTACGACACGATCGACGACATGACACGACACAGACGACGACAACTGGATACAGTAGTTAAGTTACAGGACAGACAGCAGCAGTACGCGTCTATCGTGAAGCGAGGTGAGACGACCTGCATATGCACACGCGACGCTGGTCACCACTGCGCGTCATCATCGTCATCATCATCATCATCATCGCTCTCATGCGCTTCGCCGTCACGATACTCCCACGGCGCTTTGACGATCTGCGCGGCCGCAGCCGCTTCGGCCTCGGCTTCGTCCTCGGACTCGACCTCAAACTCGCGCACGTACGGCGCGAGGTCCCAGCGCACGCGGAGCTTCTTGCTCTTTCTGTTGTTGTTACTACTGGCCTTTGCTTTGCCGACTGGCGCAAGGTCGTCGCGAAACTCGAATGGGATGCGGTTCCGCGCCTCGCGGAGCTTGCGCGTGAGTGCAGTCGCGGCCGCGTTCGCTGCGGCCGACCGGCGCGCGCCGTTGCGTACCGACCGCGCGCGGTGCACAAAGCCAGTGCCGTCGGGTCCCGAGGTTGAACGTCGCGACGACAGTTGGCCTTTGTAGCCGCCGAGGAACTCGGTCACACTCGCGCGGCCGCCAGCAGTGGCACCACCCGCGCTGAACGACGCGCCGCGGTTTGCATACGCGTCGTACGGCGTTGTCGCAGACGGCCGGTTCGCAGCGCCATCAAACGTCGCGCGGTCCAGCAGCGACCGCTGCGCACGGCAGTCATCATCAGTATCAACACTGTCGTCAACATTGTCAACATTGTCGCAGTCGTTAACATCGTCATCTTCATCGCTTGTGCGCTCGAGTGCTGCTGCTGGGACGCTCACGGGCGGGTCGTCGTCCTTGTGCGTGCGCGGGTGGAACTCAATGTCACGGACGTTCAGGAACGACCGATTCAGCAGGTTCTCGCTATCGTCATCGTCGTCATCGTCATCGTCATCGTTGACAGCAGTTGCAAACGGGATCGGACGGTTCACGATCTTGCTCTTGTCGACTGCAGCAGGTGCCGACGACAGCGCTGCGTTAGGGACCTCCCAGCTCGAGTCGCCGCGTGCGCGGGCGTCGACGAGGTCCGGGTCGAGCATTGGCACGGCCGTCTCCGAGTCGCCGGTCGCACGGGCTGCGATACGGACACTGTCGCTGCTGTTGCTGCTGCAGAGCAATGCTGGCACGTCGTCGTCGTCAACGTCGTTGTCCATCTCGTCGAGCGTCATTGGTCGGTCGCCGCTGCTGCGCGCGATCGAGATCGAGCCGCGACGCGCTGCAAGCTTTGCTTTGAGACTCGAGAACCCAAGCAGCTTGGCCTTAGACTTGCTACGGCGGCTACTGCTACTGGCGCCAGTACCGCCGCTGCCGCCGAGTTCTGCCTCTATGCTGTCGCGACGTGACAGCGAACGCTGCAGCACGGCCAGTGGCTTGCGCTGGACGCGCGATACGTCCAAGTCGGACCGATGCATCGAACCTGCCGCGTCAGGCAGTAGCACGAGTGCCGTCGCTGTCGTCTCTGGGTGGGACGTCGTCCCATCCACTGCTGATGGCAACGCGGCGGGTCGCGCACCGATCGTCGATGCGACAAAGAGCTCGCCTGCAGGCGCTTGCGTGACGACAAACGTCCGCGGGTTGCGCTGCGGCACGGTCGCATCGATGTAGCTTGAGAGTGCGCGCTGGCGGCCGTGCATGAGCTCCTGCAGGACACTCGAGAGCGACGACACGGCCGGTGCGCGCCGCACGCCCGGCATCACTTCAAGCGCCACGTCGGACGTTGTAGTCGCAGTCGTTGCTGTTGTTGTATCAGAGCTGGCTGTAGCCGATGCGAGCGCGAGCGCCGCCGAGCTGTTGCTGTTGATGAACGAGTACGACGCGAGACCGACGCGTGGACCGGCGCCAGGTCGTCGGTTGAAACGACGGCCACCACTACCGCTACCACCACCAAGTGCGTGGCGCGAGAAGCACGTCTCGAATGTCGTGACAGTCGGTTTGACAAACCGACGCCGCGGTCGCTCGACTGGCGAGCTGTCCGACCCGTCGTCGCTCGAGTTGCCACCGCTGCTGTACGCGTCGTCGTCGTCGTCGTTGTTGTTGTTCGCGTGCTGCGCTGCAGCAGCTGCTGCAGCGGCCTTCCGCTCCCGCGTCTGCGCTTCAGGTGTGGGTTGTCGCGTCTGCACGTGCAGTCGACCGCGGCGCATCGCTGACCCAGTCGGTGATGTCGGTCCTGCGGATGGTGATGCGCCAAATGTACCTGGTGGTGGCGACTGGCTGTCGCCGCGCCGCGATGGCGTCGCCTTGACGAACGAGTTCACTGCGAGCATGCGTGCTGTCGAAGCGCAGACGTCAACCCGGTTGGAGCGATGTGTGTGTGTGTGGTGCAAGGAGACCCGAGCGACCTCGGCGCTGCGTCAGCGTGGCTGCTGCTGGAGCTGTATGTATGTGTGTGTGGTAGAGATGCCTGCTCGATGCTGCGAGGCGAGCCGACTGCTTCAGCGAGTGGAAGGTCGTCCAATGTGTGTGTGAGTGTGTGGATGGAAAGAGGGACCAGCGATGGAGATCGCTCGGTTCTCGTGTACGACGTCGCGTGCGTCGGTCCGATCGTCTCGCGCGTGCGTTGCGAGTCGAATCGAGTCGCGCGTGTGTGTCGCGCCGCTGTGCTTGCTCTTGCGCGCACTCGCTCGCTCGCTCGCTCGCTCGCTACACCGCAGGACCTGTTGTGCCTGCTCGATTGTCAGCTCGCTTTGCTTGCGTGCATCGTGATGGGCGAATTGATGTGTGACTTCGTTTCAGTATAGCGCACTCTCTGGCGCCAGTGTGGCACTCTACTCTTCGCTCCACTATGTGAGCGCGAGCATGCAACTGCACCTTCTCTTTGTGCAACAAGAACCTCAACATATCCAGATCGACTTGCCACCACCACCTGCACGCAGATGTTTGCAACATGTGCCCATGAAAGTCGGTGCCGCTCGACGCTCAAGCATCAGGCGATAGTATCACATCAAGGTGCACGACGATCTTTTGCGTACGTAGTTCTACAATGGACACACATCAAGATCGAGTGTGTCCAGCATGCCTCGCCACTTATATGTCCGAGCTGCGCAGATTGGAGCTGGCTCGCTACTTGCTTTATCCACAATAGTCAGATCAAGCCGTAGAAGCAGCGGGCAACACGCATTCTCGCTAGCGCCGTCGAACGTCTGGTGAGTCACTACAGGCACCAGCACAACGGAGCTCCAGCGCTACAAACCAACTGGCGCCTGTCACCTGTGGCAATACCTACACTTGTGTGGGTGGCAGCGTGCGCGAGAAGAGAAGACGTGCTGCGTTTCCTCATCGGATGTTGCACCACATGGCGCTGGTTACTGTACTGGCAACTGCTGACCAGCCTGTCCGTATGGCTCCAATTCGAGCTGAGGTCGTTCGCGGTGCTGAAAGAGCGACTGATGTGCGTGGCTGCTCCTGCCGATCAATCGATCGATCGATTGCCCGCACTACTCAACGATGCACCATAGTCGCGATACTGTTTACCTACCACTCACCAGTGTGACGTATCAGTTGGTAGGACTGTGTTCTCTGGTCGATAACCTACTACTACAGCGCGCCAGTTCAAGCGACACTGCATTGCTTCATACTAACTACTCTGTCGCCGGTTCCAGCCGTCGGCTTCGAGCACCTGCAGACAGTACTCGACCTTGCGCTGCTGCTGGTACGCGAGAAAGTGGTCGGGCGTGAGCGCATGCGCCTCCTTGCTCTCTGCTGCAGCTGCCTCCTGCTGTTGTTGTATACAACAACCGAGTCGATCAACAAACGCATACTCAAGTGTCAGTCCGCTGGACGCCATCCTGTCATCGACATACATCCGAACAATACAACGACGAACCTCCTCCTTCTTGATCCGGTAGCGCGCAAAGCGCCGGAACGAGTCCTCAGTCATCTTGCCGTCTTCGTTCAGCAAATCAATGCGCGTCGAGCGTGCGCTGCCAGTACCAGCCGCACTGCTCGCAAGTGCGAATGGCGTCCCACTCGCTGCGCTGCTTGCTGCAGCAGCAGTCAGTGGCCGTGACGTCACAACTGGGTCGTCGAGTGGGCGGTAGTACAGCGCACCCTGGAGCTTGAGCAGACTGTGCAAGTGCTTGCCAACGCGAAAGATCTCGCTCTCGGTTGCGACACACGGCAGGATGAGGCAGCACTTGAGTGCTGCAGCCGGCGAGAGCCCAAGCGACGAAGAGCGGGACGACACGATGTTCGCTTGGATGTGCATGAGTTCGTCAAAGTCGCGCTTGTTGAATCTGTGTGTATGCAGATACAGCGAGTCGAGCAGACAACAAGCAGTGAGCGACACGCTCAACTATGAACGGTTCATTCGGGTAGTATACACACAAGCATGCCAGTAGGACGTACGCGCCGCAGGACGCTGTGTGAAACTCAATCATCTCGCCAAAGCGAGCGTTGAAGAGGTGCGCGTGCATGACCGAGCGCCAGATCATGTCGAGGTCGTTGACCGAGAAGAAGTGCGCCTGTGCGCACCATGCGCATGCATATGTGTGTCCAAGTCAGTCGCGATCGACATCGTCCGTCCAATCGGCTACACCCCACGCCTCGATGGACATTCGAGCGACGTGCGAGTGCCAATCAGTCAGTCAGCGAGACAGCTTGAGACCAATCGTGCGGAGACGTACAAAGAACCCGAGTGGCGCACGCAGCGACTCGTTGTTCTCGTCTGTCGAGCGCTTGCGCTTCTGGCCGTTTGCTAACGCGCTCAGCGGCGCGACCTTGGTGTCAACAGCAGCACATCCACTTGCAGCTGGTACTGCAAGCGCAGTCATCGCGTCTGCGTCGTTCAAGATGCGATCGATCCCAGTGCGGCGACTCACGCCAGTTGCTGCGGATGTCGATACCGATGCTGTCGCGCTAGTGCTCGTGGCATTCTCATCGACGACTTCGAGCACCGACACGAGCTTCTTCTTGGCTTCGAGCTGCAATATCGCACACACCAGTCACCAACCGTCAGTTGCACACCTACGCAGCATGCCTTGACGCTCCCCCCACACACAAGACCTACGTAGTTACTAGATACCGATAGAGACACACGCGACGCACGCACCTCCTCGATGTGCTTTGTCGACTTGTTCAGCAGCGTGACCTTACTGTGCGCGAGCTTGCTGAGCGTCGTGTTGAGCAGCTCTGTGCATCGCCGTCATCATGCATCACGAGGAGTCCCACACGAATCAATGGTCATAGCGCCACGCACGGCCGACGATCTATCCGATCACAATCGCACCTATCAGCGTCTTGCGCACGACGTGGCCGTCGAATGCGACCCAGTACATCTCCTGCTTGGGGTCGCGCATCGCTGCTGCTGCACTCGCATTGCTGCTGCTATTGTCGTCTGTGACTTTGACGCGCTTTGCAAGCGGCAAGACGCTGCCAGCGCTGTTGCTGCTACTGCCGTGGTAGAACGCGTCATCGCCCGAGTCGTAGTACGAGTGTGCATCGTCGTCGTCGTCGTCATCGTCGTCGTCGTCGTCGTCTTCGTCCTCGTCCTCGTCGTAGTCGTCGCTCTCGCCGTCGTGCTCGCCGCCCGACTCAAAGTCCCGGTCGTCGTGGCGCCCAAGTGCACGACCGACAAGTGCCGGTGCTGCTGCTGTGT
Organism: Globisporangium echinulatum; assembly: GCA_023336405.1. Classification (NCBI taxonomy): domain Eukaryota; phylum Oomycota; class Peronosporomycetes; order Pythiales; family Pythiaceae; genus Globisporangium; species Globisporangium echinulatum. Next base: position 22,261 of record JAADWX010000195.1, on the reverse strand, counting down.
TAGTGGCCGTCGCGCTACCAACGTGGTCGTGGTGGTGCTGGTGGCGACTCGCAGTTGCGCTGCTTCCGTGCTGAAACGGCAACGCGTTGTTGCCTGTGCGAGCCGCTGCGCTGTCGCCGCTGATCGTTAGTCCCGATGTCGTCTCGCGGTCTGACGCGGCCGCAACTGGCGCGCTATTCGGCGATGCAGTTCCAGCATTCTCATGCGCGAACGCCAGTCGCGGGAGCGTATGGTCGCGCACGTAGCTCTGCTCAGTTGCTGCTGCTGCGCCGTTGGCTTCTGTTGAAGTGCTTCTGCCTACGTCGTCTCGACCTGTGCGGCGCTGTTGCGTTTGTGCGTTGGTATCATCTGCGTTGTCGTCATCGACATCGACTACGTCGTCGTCGTTGTCGAGCAGGTCGCGCCAGTTGTTCTCGAGGATCCACTCGGACGCAGTCTCGACGTCGCCATCGCAGATCTCGAGCTGTATCACACAAGCGATTGAATATGGTCACGGGTGACACCGGACACAGGGCGCCACCGCAACGAGCAGCGTCAGCACAGCCGCACATATGCATACACAGAGTCGTGTGCGCATACGCGTCGTTCGTGCAACGCGATCCTTCTCGATCGCATCTGCTCGAGCGCACTCGCTGCTACCTCGCATGGTACGCACCACACGCTGCAACGCCGCCGGCGGCACCGCTGGGAACACGCTCTCGAGCGTCTCCATCGCCAACTTGGTCGCTTGGCACGCTCGCTTCTTCAAATTCGCGTTTGGCGGTTCGACAGCGGCACAAACTGCTACCACTTCGTGACATCACTTTTAGCTTTCGAAATACGTTCACGCATGCATCAGCAGTTGTGTATCGAAACATGGGAATTGATCGCGAAAGACATCAATTGCGCACATTTTTGCACCATTTGTCATGATGTTTGATGAAAAGGAAGACATCGAAGAGGATATTTTGCGAGATAAAATTACACCGAGTATTTACAACAAAAAAAGAAGTAGCAATACGAAAGATAATTGTACTATTAAAAAGTACATTATAGAGTGGCAGATGAAAAATAAGTCCATGAATGAACTTTGTCTGTTGCTTTGCCAATTACACAATCCATTTACCACTTTTGGCATTTACGGTTAATATTTTACAAATAGCAATCAAGTCTGAAGCACCACAGCCCCAGCTTTGATGCCAAATTACTGGCAGGTAGAGCATGTGTGCAAGTTCATTGGTGATTACATGATTGGGCGTGTGTTAGTGTCAACGATAGTCAAATTTGGTAAGGTTATTGCGTTCCATGAGTGCAAGCTGGGCCAAGCAAAGCACTGGCTGCTGGAAAAGTTCCACCAGTACCGTGTAGCGACTGAGGCAATGCATGAACAACGATAAACTTGCTTCGTATGATGGTCTATTTGTATGCAAAGGCATGTATGTCAAGTGACTATCCAGATGTGTGTCTATTTGCGCTACAGTGGTGCATTTTTGGTCAATTGTCAGATGTGACACATGTTCGAAATCAAAATGTGCATGTTATAAGGAGGCAACGTGTCCTTTGCCCTCCTATTAGGGTTTATGTATTCTAATATATGCATGTCCATTGATTTACAGTATATGTGCCGAGTCGAGCCTTCTCGCCATCTACAACCACATCAACCGGCTGCTGGTGTCGAAGTGGAGCTGACGTCGCACTCGTTTCGACGAGGCGGGACGCAGCACTCGAACGGATCTCGCCTACATTTATACAACAGCTTCCACGAACTCACACAAGCTTAACGAAAGCGACCCATCGTTGATGTGATAACCGTTGGTGCAGCAGAGAGAGCACATAGAAATTATATATCGATCAATTAATATCATGTGGCTAGCACTAGGTGGAAAGGCGCACGCACACGCTGCACAAGGCAGTAACTGTCTCTGAAATGAGCACAAAATATATTGATTACGTACAAATGGCACTTACACATAGTTAATAAATAGCATACACGTGTTCACTGATCCGACACGTAATAACTTGTCAATGGGGCTTGATTGTCGCATAATGGTAAACGTGTATAGGGCAAACAAACCTTTAACGTCATCACTGTTTAATTTCAGTACGTGTAACAGTATTGTTAATGAAATTGATCGCCTTCTCATGCGTTGAGCATCTACGCAATTGTTGTGTCTGGTCAGCGTGTGTGTGGCGGGATGGCTCATGGTTTTGCAGTTGTGTGAGTGATGCGTGTTCGTTGCGTGCACGTGTGTTGGCGGATTTCAGCTTGTGGGGTGCTCTATCGTTGTTGGTGACATTGTTCCTAATATTCTTCACACGTATTAGCACTTAAGTTATATATATATATATAATTATATATATATATATAATTATTTGTATTTTGTGAGGGTGTGCCAGATGCCGTCTGAACCGTGACAGAGAGGTTGGTGTGAGTGTCTTTGTTGCTCCTGCTGAGTGAGCTGGAGTGCCGCGTGTTGAGTTCCTAAAATTGTCTGACTATCCGTTAAAAGCGGACCTGACACAGGACAGTCCAATCTGGACGCTGCGGTCATTGTGCGCTCTATGAGGTTAGAAATACTCTCCATGGATTTTGTTTCGGGTGTGTCCCAGAGTCTTATATTACAAATGCTCTATCACAGGTGTGTGTAGTGTAGATGGTGTAACTTCCGCAATTATAGATTATTTGGAGATATGTTTAAACTCATATGTCCTCGTATATTCTTAGATTGTTGTTTTGTATGTGTACCAATTATCATTTATTCCACCATGAATACACACGTCTTAGGATTGTTGTTATAGCTAATCGTTTTGGACATCCTCACCAGGTTTGTGCTTGAGCGTTCATCATTAGATTCAACAGATTAAAATATATACTGTTTTGTACGATAAGTGCATTGCAAGATAAACCATTGCTATTTATCCAGTACTAAACTTCTGTAGTTTTTCGCTTCTATGTTGCTGAAGCATATGTATTTTGTACAGATATATGTGCTGTATTTTTGATAGGAATGATCATATTCGCGCTTCATTTGTCAAATATATCTTGTTACTGAAAACGACGTACAACTTTGCTGTGCAACAACAGCAAGCATTTAAACGCGAGCTGCGCATCGAGCGACTGCTGCACGAGCTGCTCGCACTCGACGTCGAGCGTGCTCATGGCTTTGTCGAGCGTGCTCGTCGAGCTGCAGCACTTCCGAGTCGCGTAGGATCCTGCATTCGTACCGCGATGCGCTGCTTTTTTCACTTGAACGCTGCGTGCTGCAGTCGCTGATGACAGGTGCAGAGCCGTCTGCAACAACAAAGCCGAACGCACTCGCCGAGTGCGTATCAACGAGCACGCGTGCGTCGCTCGCGGTCAGGTCGCTGTGGTGGATGTTTTCGAGCACGGGCTTTTGACCCAGAAGTCCGATCTGCTAGCGCAATCTTCCGACGTCTGGTGCGCAGATGTCGAGCGTCACGGCATCACGTTTGTGGGTCGTAGAACTGCTCGATCTGCGCCACGACTGTGTTCTTGCCGCACGCACCGAAGAGCGCGACTGGTAGGTACTAGTACTGTGAGCACGACCTCACACGTGACGCGCGACAGGATGCAACCAACCGCCAAAGCAGTGGTGTCACGACACCGATCGACTCGCGGCGATGCGCTGATGATCGCAACGAATATGCGAATATGGCTTGGACGCTTGCACCGGCGTGACCGAGCGCCACGGTGCTCATCATGACGGCGAACGAGATCTTCAGGACCTTGCCGCTGTCGCAGCAACGTTCAGTTGTGCTCGCGATGCACGCGACAATGTCGACTTATGACGAGCCTGACACAAACTTTGTCGCCACTGCGTTCGGCAATCGCGCATAGCTGCTGTGCGTCCGGGGCGTCCATTGGGTTGGAAGCGCTGACGACTTTGCCGAGCAGCACGATCTGGATAGGCTGACCGAGTCCTGACACCAGTGCACTGAACATCCCAGCGCCTATGAGCAGCGCGTCCGTGTAGTCGGCGTACAAGAACAGCGTGCACAGCGACACGAAGGAGGCGCTGGCATTGTTGCTACTGCTGTTGTTAGTGATGGTGTCTTCGCGACTGGCTGCTTTGTCACCGAGCCGCTGTGCATGAACTGTCGAGTCTTTACCACCATCGCTGTTGTCATTCGCGCTGCCACGGCGCGCTTACCGACTCCGAATCGCTGGTGACTACGGCGATGTGTACGCTGTGTGCACCTGCTGCGCGTCTTTGCCGTCCATCATGACGTGCGTTGTCGTCCAGTACGAGCAAAGCTCGGTCATCGACGACCTCGAGCAAACGTGGTTGTGCTCTCACTGTCAGATGCGCGATCTTGGTAAAGAGCTCTTCGTGCAGCTCCTCCCCCATTGCACAAGCACTGTGAAAGATCGCAGAGTTCGACGGACAGGCGCTGACATGCCTGGTCATGGCGACCTTGCGCCAAACAGTCGCTCCCATGGCGACGGTCTAGGATGCATGCGGTCCGCTCATTTACGCGTGCCGTGCATGTACCAAGCCTGACACTCGCACGCTGCTCTCTTCACTTGCGCTTCGGACGACTCGGCGACACGGTCACGATGGTGCGCGCTGCTCGGATCGGTGCAGCACTCGCGCTACCGATCGCTACTGTGCTCGGCGACCAGCCGCCTGGTATCGACTACGTCGGTGCCGGCTACGACCTTGTGTTTGGGAACCCTGACGGCTCTGAAGCAGCGTCGAGCGTCACGGACCCAGGCTTCCGCGTGCACATCACCAAGTTCACGTGGGACGACAGCTTCGATACGTGCTCGGGCCTGAGCGCGAACTGGACGTGTCCGAAGGAAGTGTCGATCCTGCCGCAGACGAGCTGCATGCAGCAGTCGTCGTCGAGCAAGATCTCGTCGACCAAGTCGTTCCAGCAAGTGCTGCAGCGCGACGCGCGCGTGTCGGCATCGATGCGCGGCAGCTACGGCGGCTTCTCGGCCTCGGCGTCGTTTAGTGCGAGCAAAGCGATGGCGTCGATGAAAGAGAAGATCACCAATGACAAGGTCACGACGTTCCAGAGCAAGGCCGTGTGCGTCGAGTACGTCGCAGCGCTCAAGCTCGGGATCGGTAGCTTTACGCTCGAGCCGCTGCCGCAGTTCAGCGCTGCAGTCGCTGAGCTCCCGCTCGCATACACCTCATGCTTTCAGCTCGACTCGCTTGGCGGTCCGTGTCCGAAGCGCGTCGACAATGGGTATGGCGATCTTCCACCTACCAAGAATGCGACGCGTCGTCGTCGGCGGCGGCTGCAGACAACTGCTCCTGGTACAAACGATGACGACGATGCCGACGACGAAGTCGTGGACGAGACCGTGAACGACTGCGCGTGCGACGCGAGCGTGGTCAAGTACTTTCGGTTCATCCAGCTCTTTGGGACGCACTACACGACGCGCGTCGAGATGGGCGGGAAGATCATCCATCGCGTCGAGCTCAAGGAGTCGGACGTCGCGACGCTCGAGAGCAAGAAGGTCGACATTGCGTACGGTGCATCGATGAAAGCGTCGTACAAGGGCTTGGGCGGCTCGGCATCGGCGTCAGTTGCAGCATCGGCTGCCAAGAGCGACGCCGACAAAGCGTACGAATCAGTCAAGAGCGTGACGAAGAAAGAACTGAACATCAATGTCGGCGGCAGTCCGAGTGACGACTGGCGCGAGTGGGCCGCAACGACGACAGCTACGCCAATGCCGATTCGGTACACACTCGCGCCACTCGTCGACTTTGTCGCGAAGGTCGATCCGAAGAAAGCGCCGCTGTTTGAGCTCGCGGTCAACGACTACATTGCTGCGTACGCGCGCACGCTGTCGTTCGACACGACGTCGATTGCGAACGTGCTGTCGGTCGAGATCCAGTACGCGCTGCTTGCAGGCGCGTTCACGAACGCCAAGTTCAAGGTCATGATCGGCAAGACTGGCGACATGCTGCCGACGCTCGTGACTGTGACGCAACCGGCTGGGTCGTTCCGCGTCGCTGTGCCGATCAAGTACCAGATCAACTTTGATGCGTTTGCAGGCAATGTGCCCGTGACAATCGAGTACGCAGGCGGTTTGTTCACTGCGCCCAAGCTGTTTCTTGCGATGGAAGCAGCAGCAGCAGCGACTAGTACTAGTACGCGCTACAACCACTTGCGCGTGAGCGCCATGGAGGCGCTGCTTGCAAACAAGAAGAAGAAGAAAGCGCCGCCCGTGCCATCGTCGTCCTCGGCCGTGTACTTCAACACGATCCAGTCGTTTGCCGTCATGGCGGATGGTGCTGTGTTGCCACTCGACGACCAGTACGCCGGCAAGCAGCTCGCAGTGTCGGCGCCATGGGGTGTGAACCCGATGGACTGAAACCATGCTCGTGCGCGCCTTGGCGACTCTGCTCTACAAAACGAGCGTCGAGAATCGCTCAGTTGTCTGCCGCTGTGCACTGTTGCGCACAAGTGCAAACGAACGGACACGAGCGCATGCACGTGTGGTTCGCGTGCACGTCGATTGGCGCTGAGCAAGCTTGCATGTTGCGCCTCAGCTTAACGCACATGTTCCAAGTTGAAGTTGCACAGGCTATTACGTTTGGCAGAATTGCGTATCATCAAATACACGTAAATGCAATCGAACAATATGTGTATATATCATACACAGCAGGGAGATCAATTCGTTGCATGCAATAAATTGCTCGACACAAAATGCAACTCGCCAACAACTTCCATTTCTCGATTCACCAGCTGCCAGCAACATGGCGACGTGCGTCCTTGCTCGCTTTGCTATCTGATTACACGTCCAACAGGAGTGCGATTGACGTTACATGCGTCTGTGCATGTGCGCATGTGTGTGTCGACAGGTTTGCGCACCAAGCGGAGCTCCCGCACCTCCCAGTACCAGAGCTACACGACACACTCGAGCGGTACCTCGCGTCGCTCAAGCCATTCTTGACCGAGGTACAGCCCATTACATGCTGTCTGTAGCTGTTGCGCTGATAGTGTGGAATGTAACGAAGCAGAGTGACACGTATGGGGTGGCACACTGCTGCTCACACATTCGCACGCATGCCACATACGCTTGCAACAGGATGAGTATGCAAAATCGGCTGCACTCGTAGCGGACTTTGGGAAGCCTGGTGGCGACGGTGAGCAGCTCCAACAAGTGCTGCTGCAGCGCGCCGCGACACTGCCAAACTGGGTGCGTTTGTGTGTGTATGCGACTTGTGTGACATCCGATTTGCTCGAAGCACTTAGTCTGGCAGAACGCATCGCTAACACTCACACTGCGACGCGCTGCGCAGCTCGAGGAGTGGTGGGAGTACGCTGCGTACTTGAGCGACCGCACGCCAAACGCGTTGTACATCAACATGGTCTCGGGCTTTGGCTCGTTCCTCGACTTTGACAAGCCCGTGTCGCAAGCGCGTCGTGCGGCCGAAACGATCCGATACACGTGCGAGTACTTGGAGCTGCTCAAGCACGAGAAAGTCACAGTCGAGACAATGGGCGGCCGCGTGCTCTGCATGAGCATGTTCAAGCGCCTGTTCAGTTCGTGCCGCATCCCTGGCGAGACTGTCGACTCGTTTGAGGTGCGTTTGTCACTCGCTGTCGAGTGCTTGTAGCATGCAGACAGCCCCATACTCACACTTACACACACGCGCCGCTGCCTCGGACGTCTCATGGCGGCACCACAAACCCAATGCAACACAGCGCTACGACGTCGCGGACATCCGCCACATCGTGGTCTTTTGCGAAGGCCGCAGCTTTGCACTGCAGGTCTACGACGACGCCGCGCAGCTTCTGACAATCGGCGACCTCGAAGCGCAGCTCGTGCACATCCTCGCACACTCGCAGTACCTCAACGCACGCAAGACGAATGCGTCGCAATCGTTTGACAATGGCCGCTTCCTCGGTGCGCTCACGTCGATGCGACGCGATGCGTGGGCGTCTGCGCGGCACGAGCTGCTCGCTGTCCACGCACTCAACAGCGACAACCTTGAGCGCATCCAGCGCAGTCTCTTTGCTGTCTGTCTCGATAGCACGACGCCTACAACGCCGTCAGCGCTCGCGCGCGAGTGTGCAGCCAGTAGTTGTGGCAACCGCTGGTACGACAAGAGCTTCCAGTACATCGTCTTTCGCAACGGCATGGTACGTACGTCCATAGTGTTCAGTGTGTATGTGTGTATGTGTATGATAAACTGTCGACCACTAGCCCTCACCTGACACCACTGGCGGACTCGCAGGTTGGCGCGAACATGGAGCACGCGAACGTCGACGCGACGATCCTCCAGACGATGTACCGCTGGCTCGGCGAGCGGTACTTGAACCGCAGCGGCGGCTACGAGACGTTCATTGAGAGCCGCCACCACTCGCTCGCGTTCCTCCCGCCACCGGAGCTGCTCACGTGGCGCCTCTCGCCGGACCTTGCAGCGATGATCCCAGCTGCGATCGCGCAGTTTGAAGAACAGAGCAAAGCGCTGCGCATGCGCGTCGTACGCAACAAGCACTATGGCAAAGCGAATCTCAAGGACGTCGGACTCTTTCCCGACATCTTTGTGCAGATGGCGATCCAACTTGCCGGTTATCGGTTGTTTGGAGCGATCGTGCCAACGTACGAGAGCGGCCACACGCGCATGTTCCTCCACGGCCGCACCGAGACGATCCGGACCGTGACAACCGAAGTCGCTGCGTGGCTGACCGCTGTCGAGACGCGTGCGCCGCCTGCTGTCGTCTACGACAAATTGCGGGCAGCAATGGCGAAGCACAAGGAGCTCACGCTCGCAGCACTCACGGGTCAAGGTGCGTTCGTTGCTTGTTGGCTCTGAGGTCTCAGTCGGTCCCTGCTGGCGATACACTCCCTACTCTACTGACCGACGGACCATGTCGTATACTACATACTACGATGAATCCACGACAACGACACAGGCGTTGATCGTCACTTGCTTGGGCTCCAAGTCGCCGCGCTCCTTGCTGGCAAGCCGCTCCATGCATTGTATAGCGACGCAGCATACGCGAAAAGCGGCGGTGGCGGCAACTTTGTGCTCTCGACGAGCAACGTCTCGGGTTACCCGTGGCTCTGGGGCGGCTTTGTCCCGATGGTGCACTACGGTGTCGGTGTCTGCTACGGCGCTGAGCGCGACTTTCTGTCGTTCATTATCTCGTCGTTTGACGAAGCTGTGACTGCGACGCCACAGACGCAATTGAAGCTCAAGCGCGTGACTGCTGACGAGTTTCAGCTTGCGCTTTTTGGCGCGTTTGACGAGATCTACGCGCTAGCACGTGAGCACTACAGTCGCCGTGCCAAGATCTGAGCTGGTGTGGTATATGACAGTAGGGTGCAATGCGTCAAGTGGAGACGCAACACTGCTGGCATGAAGCACAATGCACACCTTGCGTGTCCGTACGAGTTTCTTTTGTTGTATCGGTTCAGTTCGTTGCGTTAGGCGTTCGTAGTGGCCAGTTGGTTGATTGGTGGTGCTGTTGGCCTGACTCGAATGAGTGGTACAGCGCACAACTGACTCAGAGACTGCGCTGTTCACTCGTTCCATTCAGTCCGACCGTTACTCTGTTGGCAATCGTTGGAATTCAATCCCGGCGGTGGAGGGGTACGTCAGCTGAGATAACAAAGCGTATCCCTTTGCTTGCTGACGTATTACTTGCATATGTGGCCGAAAGAGATCGCTGTGGCGCGCGTTCGACACAGGACTCTGGAAGAAGCCAGCGTTTTGTGAGGTGCCGCGACGCGTTGGCGCTGGGCGATATCGCTGTGAGGATGCCGGTAGGGAGCGAGTTGGTCGCTGTACGTCAGAGGGACAGTGCTCGTAGAAAGATCGTGGTCACAACGACACGCGCATTGGCATGGATGGCTGCCGAGGTGTCGAGATTGTTGAGGTGTCGAGGCTGTCGAGTGTTGAGGTTTCGAGGTTGTTGAGGTGCCGCGCATCGATAGCGACAACGTGCAAGCGTAGCCACGCGCTAGTCCGACCACTCACTCGGTGCCTACTTGCAAACCTGCCGCCGAGCCCACGAGGCACATTTCAACTGCGTGACGTCACTGGCATGTCCACGTTCGGCTCCATGACGCGAGGATTGATCCTGAGCGACGCTTGCTTCGTGGAACGCGAGTGCGCGCCTTCCATGGCTTCATTGGTGTCGTGCTTGCGGACACCCGAGCTGCAATTTCATAGCCGTTTCGCACATGGGTTCAGTCAGTTGACCTGTCCACCTACTCAGTTTATCTTGCGTTGAGTATGCTGCAGTAATCTGAGGCTACTGCATTCGAAATCCGTCGCTTCCAGCCACAGCGTCAAAACAAAGATCGACATGATGCCGTATGCGAAGAGAACTAAGAATTCACAAAGTGATGTCAAGAGAACCGCAATCTCGACAAGAACCTGCGAAGCGGGCGCTGCTGCTTTGCGTCGATTTGTCGATTTGTCGATTTGCGCACTTTGATGTGCGAAATCCGAAAGTGGCTTCGTTTGGCAAACTCATATCGCACAAATAGCATGTGTTTAGTATACATTATACAATCATTGTATCGCTAGCATCAGTATACTCTGAATAGTGACCTGTGGTAGATCTGCGATATACTCGGTTGTTGACAGACCGCACTGTTCATGTACTGATAGTGTGAATAGCACGATTGTCCTCATGTCTTTGTCTGCTTCCACGAATCCAACTGGCGGTTTCAAACCAAACCACACTTGCCCCATCTGCCGTTACTTTGCGCCGTCCCTCATGCCATTGCCACACACATCACACGAGAGCCCAGAAAGCGCTGTTCAGCCACTCTACGCGCAAGTGCGCTGTTCCATTCAGTTCCACTTGTGCGACCCACGAGCACAGCACACGCAGACACGAACACACAACGCTGCACGATGCCGTTCAAGTCGTCGCAGCCCAAGTGGAAGAAGTTTCGCTGTCCACCGCTGTCCGGGTCGCGCAAGGAGCAGATCGCGCGCGAGGCGAACATTGCATGCGACGACCTGCTGCGTTTCTCGGCCGGTGAAGTCTTTGGCGACAGCAGCTCGGGCGTCTTGAGCGACGACGATGACGACGATGGCGACAACAGCAACAACGACAGCAGTACACACGGCAGCAACAGCTACGCGCGACTGCGCGTTGACGAGCTCAAGTGGGAGTTCGCCGAGCAGGTCGACTCGATCCGCGTCGAGAAGGTGCGTGTCAAGGCCGAGCGGCAAAAGTCGATCCACTACTTTCGCGGCATCACGCAGATCGAGTCGTCGATCGATGAGATCCTCGAGCTGTACGAAGTCGACGTTGCGCATCCGAACGTCCAGCTCGAGACGAAGCTCGCGCCCGACATGCTCCACTCGGTCATTCTGTACGAGGTCTCGCCGTACAACGTGCGCGACCGCACCGTGTTTATCGGCATTCGCTGGTCGGCTGTGCGGTCGCCGTACGTGCTCGTGCGCAATCGCGACTACTGCTACCTCGAGATCCAGCGCCGGTTCACGTTGCCGGACGGCCGTCGTGGCTTTGCGCGGTGCCTCCACTCGGTCAAGATCAAGAGTTGCCCAGACATGGAGAAGACGCACAACTTTGTGCGCGGCAGCATGTACCGCTCGGGCTTTGTGTTCATCGAGAGTCGGCGCGACCGCCGGACGCTCGACGTCGTCCAGGCCGTGTATACCGACCTGAAAGGCAACGTCCCGCAGTGGGTCGCAGCGTCCGGCTTGCGCCACAAGCTCATGAACTTGGAGTACCTCAAGAAGTACGTCAACATGAAGCGCGTCGCGAGTCAGACGTTTATAAGGCGGAGCGACATGATGGCGCCCGAGAAAGCGAAGACATGCTTTGTGTGCGTCGACGACATTGGGACGTTCCAGCGCCGGTACAACTGCCAAAAGTGCGGCGAAGTCATGTGTGGCCGCTGCAAACTCACGATGCACGCCGACATCCCAGTCGTCGGCAAGATGAAGCTCACGATCTGCAACCTCTGCTCGCTCTCGATCAACCGCACGGCCGTGCCCGATAGCACAACGAGCACAACGAGTGGCGACGATCGGCCGTTCTCGGTCACGCCACTGTATTCGCACAGCGAGTGTCTCGGCGACGGCGCTGCGCCGCGCAAGCGCGCGATCAGTCTCAACTCGTTCCACACTGCAAACTTTGACCAGACGATGTTGCTGCCAGAAGCGTCGCGGTCCCACGAGATCTAGAGCCCATACACATTCGCATATATAGTCCCATGTCCAGCACCTGTAGTGTTAGCCGCTAAGTCATAATTATGAAGCAAACACACTAGTACGGTGCCGCGTTGTGCGTCATGCTGGCGAACGGCATGCATGCGCTGTGAGTGGTTGCGACTCGCTCGCTCGCGTGCACGACGGAGCTCCTTGTCATGGTCTGAACTGCGTTGCGTTGATGAGCGTCGCGTACACTCATGTACATCCTATTAATGCGTCCCACACACAGAAACACCTCCCATTGATTCGCTTGTCTGGCTCAAACACGACTGCCATGATGGCGAGGTGTGTGCGCTTGCAGCTGCAGACGCGATGGACATCATCGTTGCAACTGCGCCACACGAGTGCGTTTGCCACGACGAGCTGCAAAAGCGACAGCGATATCGCTACTGCGCTTCCGCTGCGGATCGGGGTCCTTGGACTCGGCGCAATCGGCACGATCTTCTTCACCAAGCTCGGCGCTGCTGCGATCGCAAGCACGCAAGCGCGAACAGCAACGCTCGCTTCACAACTCGCAGTCGATGCGCTCGTCAAGCCGCAGCATCTGCAGACGCTCTTTGCAGACAGCGCACAGCCACACGTTGCGCTTCACGACCACACAGCAGCAGCTGATGCGCATAACGACAACGCAGACGCTCCGCCATCGGCGAAGCAGATCGCAGATCGCATTGCGTTCCATCAACAAACGCCAGCACTCGCAGTCGCGACGTTGTCTGATCGCGTCCGTATCCGCGTGCTCACCGATCGCCACAGCGATGATCGGACAGACGTCACCCATACACAACATGCAGATAAGCTCGACGTCGTGCTCGTCGCAGTCAAGGCGTACGACAGCGCAGCAGTCGTGCAGACGCTGCAGACGCAGCACGCGCATCTGCTCAAGGACGACGCGCTCGTCGTGCTGCTGCAGAACGGACTCAGTGACGTCGCAGCAACACATTCGAGCTGTGCAGCAGCAAAGCGCTGGCGCTTTGCGCACGGCGTGACGTACGTCGGCGGTCGCACGCTGTCGCTCGGCCACGTCGTAGTGAGTGGCGTCGCTGCTGCTGCGACGTACGTTGCGCCAGTCGCATCCACAGCTGCAGACGACAACGAGCAGCTTGTTGTCGAGCGCATCGACGCGCTCTGCCGTGCGCTGTCGGCTGCAGGTGCGTGTTGAACAGATACAGTCAAGTAGCGATCTGTCCATCCGTCCGTTAGCTCAGGATGACGTTGTGCATACGGCGTGGGATGGTGCCACAGGCTTGCAATGCGAACAGCTCAGTGCTGCTGCTATGCAGGCGATGCAGTGGAAGAAACTGATCGTGAACGCTGGCATCAACCCGATCGCAGCGATCCTGAACGCGCCTAACGAGGTTGCTGCCGTGCATACATAGCAAATGCCTGTCGACTCGACTGCTTGCTGACGTCTATGTGTGTATGTGTGTCAAGAGTGTTGGTGCATGCGAGTGGAGTCGCGCATGTGTCGACGCAGTCGTGCGCGAGGCGTTCGACGTCGCGCGTCACGAGCACGTCGCGCTCGAGGGCTCAGCCGAGGTACGGGAACTGATGAACTGTCGCGATGGCGCGATCGCTGGGACTCGTTCACATCTGTTGCTTATGAGGCTGACGTTGCGCCTTGCAGGAGCTCGTGCACGACGTGCTGCAGGTCGCAGCCAACACTGGCGCGAACGTCTGCTCGATGGTCGCTGACCTGCGCCGTGGCTCATGGTACGTGAACTGGTTGATGTGCGCTGATGTGTTGTCCCGCCAAGTCAAGGCATACAAACTCATGCAGCAGTGTGAGCCTGTGCTATGTGGGATCGTCGATGGCAGCACGGAGATCGATGCGATCACAGGCCAGATCGTCGCGCTCGGTCGTGCACACGGTGTCGCGACGCCTGCAAACATGCTGCTGCTGCGCCTCGTGCACGCGCTCGAGCTGCAGCGAACGCACGCTGCCATGACGCAGGAGTGATTAAGCGATCAAGTGAGGACATCAATCAGCCCATCAAATGTGTCGAAGTGGACGACATACAGTCTGTTGCGAATGGCATTCTTTCGAGGTTCAACCTCGTTTTTATGACATTGTGGATGCGAAACGAACGTGATCTGCCTCACATGTTCAACTGCCCCACTTTGATAGCCACACACATCACACGTCACGCACGCAGTCTCGCCACACAGAACGTTATTTACGTTTGTTTGTCGGCACGGAACCTTCGCCCTGGTCGAGTACTCGCCATAAACGCAGTGCACCTGTGAGTAGCCCCTGTCGCTGCTTGCTTGTCTGTGTGAGCGCCTTGGACCTGCAGACGAACGAGTACCTCTGCTGCTTGCTTGGCTGCTCGAGTGTTGCGGCACAGACCTGCAGACGAACGAGCGAACCCTTTCGCTTTCCGCTCACTCACTCACTCGACAGCTCACAACCGCATTTGCCGTCTTGCGCGCTGCTACAGCCTCCCCCCTCGACCACGACAGCCTCACTCTCCTTCTCTCGCTCTTCCCGCCAAGACGACGACGCACTACGCAAGCATGACCGAGCAGCAGTCGACGTTCCAGCGCCTTCCGACCAACGTCGTGCCCGACAAGGTACACAAACATGCTTGCCCTGGTGGATGTCGTTGCTGGTCGTGCGTCATACGTACTGACTCCCTCATCGTCTTATTGCTGCGGATAGTACTTTATCGACTATGAAGTCATCGACCTCATGAACTTTCGCTTCGAGGGCTCGGAGCGCGTGCAGCTGCGCGTGCAGGAGGCCGGCACGAAGACGATCACGTGCCACGCGCTCGAGCTGTACGTGTACGACGTCACGCTCGAGCTGCCAGCCGACAGCAGTGACGATGCTGCCACCAAGACACCGAAGACGCTTGCGTGTGAGCAGATCGAATACCTTGGCAAAGAGGACTCGGTGCGATTCCACTTTGCCGACGAGCTGCCAATTGGTGCGACCGTGACGCTCGCGTTGCGGTTCCACGGCTTCCTGAACGACCAGCTCCGCGGCTTTTACCGCTCCGAGTACGACCGCAATGGCGAGAAGCGCGCGCTCGCTGTCACGCAGTTTGAAGCCTGCGACGCGCGTCGTGCGTTCGTGTGCTGGGACGAACCGGCGATCAAAGCAACGTTTACGATCTCGATGGTTACCGACACGGACCTCGTTGCGCTCTCGAACATGCACGTCGTGCAGACGCTCGTGCGTCCAAAGAAGAACGCGCACTTGCGTGCGCTGTCGCGCAAGGACGCACCAGTTGAAAAGCTCTGGAAGTTTGCCGAGTCGCCGATCATGTCGACGTACCTCGTTGCGATGGTCGTCGGCGAGTTTGATCAGCTCACTGGCATCAGCAGTGAAGGCGTCGTTGTGAACGTGTACACGGCGCCCGGCCAGTCGGAGCGCGGCCGCTTCTCGCTCGACGTGGCGCTCCAGGCGCTCACGTTCTTCTCCGATCGCTTTGGCATTCCGTACCCGCTCAAGAAGCTCGACATGGTTGCGATCCCAGACTTTCTCGGTGCGATGGAGAACTGGGGTCTCGTGACGTACAGCGAGAGCTATTTGCTGATCGACGAAGCGCTCAGTTCGCAGCAGATCAAGATGCTCACAGCACGTGTCGTGTGCCACGAGCTGTCGCACCAATGGTTTGGGAACCTCGTGACGATGGAGTGGTGGACTGGACTGTGGCTCAACGAGGGCTTTGCACAGTATATGGAGTTTGACGCAGTCGACCACATCTTTCCGGACTGGAAGGTCATGGAGCGCTTTGTCCAGGAAGTCATGCTCAGCTCAGCGTTCGTGAAAGATGCGATGACAACGTCGCACCCGATCGAAGTCGTCGTGCACCACCCGCACGAAGCCGATGAGATCTTTGATACGATCTCGTACAACAAGGGCGCGAGCATCGTGCGCATGCTCTCGGAGTTTCTCGGTCGCGAAGTCTTTTACCAGGGCGTCTCGGCGTACCTCGTTGCGTTCAGCTACAAGAACACGGTGACCGACGACCTCTGGCACGCGCTCGAGCAAGCGTCCGGCGTGAACATTAAGGCCATGGCGAGTACGTGGACGCAGCAGATGGGCTTCCCGCTCGTGACGCTCAAAGAGACGAGTGACAACACGTACGTGCTCGAGCAGGAGCGGTTCTTTGCTGACCGCACGCACGCAGCCGCCGACGCGTCGCTCTGGGACGTCCCGCTCACTGCGATCACGTCGGACGCGCCAGACACGATCCAGCGCATTGGCATCTGGGACGCCAAGTCGTCCGGCGCGTACAATTCCGACGACGTGTCTACGCCAGTCGTTGCGGATGACGCGGTGAACGCGCAGCTGAAGGTCCCGAGTGGCGACCACGGCTGGATCAAGCTGAACCCGAGCCAGTCGAGTTTCTACCTCGTCAACTACCCACCAGCGATGTGGAAGAAGTTGCAGGTGCCAGTGAAAGACCGGACGTTCGGTGTCGTCGACCGCGTGAGTCTGCTCAACTCGGCGTTTGCGCTCGCTGGTGCTGGTGTGCTCGGTGTCCCAGACGCATTCGACTTTACGAGCGCGTTTGTCGAAGAGCCGGAGTTTCTAGTATGGAAAGAGATCGCAGCGCGCGTTGGCTACTACTCGGCGCTGTTCCACGACGAAGCGTTCTACCCCGAGCTCCAGCAGTACATCCGCACGCTGTTTGCGCGCGTCATGGCGCGGCTCACGTGGGATCACAAAGCGGATAGCACCACCAAGCGCGACAGCAACGACGGCCAGTTTCGCAAGATCGTGCTGCTGACGCTCGGTGCGGCAGGCGACCAGGACGTTGTGATGGAAGCGAAGCGCCGCTTTAGTGCGTACGTGAGCGGCGACAAGACGGCGCTGTCGGCCGACATTCGCGACGTCGTGTTCCAGATCCAAGCGACGCACGGCGACGCGACGCACGCGAAGCAGCTCGAGCGCATCTACGCGACGAGCGACTTTGCGGAAGAGAAGGAGGACGCGATCGTAGCTGTCGGACGCGTCCCAAGCGCTGCAGCGAAGCTCCAAGTGCTCGAGTGGGCGCTTGAACACGTGCGTATGCAGGACATGTCGTCGCTGTTTGGAAGCGTCGCAAGCGACACGGTCGGCCGCGACGTCGTCTGGTCGTTCTTGCAGTCGCACTGGGACGTCATTACGAAGAAAGTGTCGACTGTCATGCTTGGCGGCCTCATTGTGCGGTCGATCGTGGGGTTCCACAGCGACGCACGCGCAGTTGAGATCGAGGCGTTCCTCGCCACGAAGCCCACGACCGGCTTTGCGCGCCGCGTCGACGGGGCGCTCGAGACCGTGCGGCTCCAGAGCCAGGCGCTGCACCGCGACCGCGACGCTGTCGCGCAGTGGCTCAAGACGCGTGATACCGCGATGTGAGTATGGACAGACGGACCTGCGTGTCTCGACTCGATCGGATGCAGCAATGGTGCGTGGCGTCGACACGTCACGCACTCATCTCTATCCCTTTAGCGCTTGTATGAAGTTTTCATGTGGTTAGAATGCAGTTCAGTGACCCACCCTGTATACGTGTGTACATGCATACATGTATACAACCGTTTGAGAGGTCTCGCTTGTGTGCGTTGTGTCTGCATCTGTTGCTACACGTCCGCACTGATGCGACACAGTGCCAATGAGTGATAACCACGTCTTGTCCACCAAGTCACTCGGCGTCGTACGAGAGCGAAAAGGCGACGTCGCACTGGACCGAGACGACAAACGTCCCGCGCTTGTGCGGGTCGTACGTCGCGGGCATGATCACGAACGGCTCGTTGCACGGCGGCGGCAATACAAGCTCACGGGGCGAGTGCACAGTGTGGAGCGGCACAAAGTCGGTCTCGGTCCACGGCCGACCGTGCGACATGATACGCGTCGAGCCGTCGCGCGCGATCCTGTTGTGGCCGTGAAAGACGTAGAAGCCAAGCATTGTGCCGACCGCGTCGCGCTTGCACTTGGGCGTCCACTCGAGCTCAGATCGCGTGAGTGTGATCGTGACTCTTGCCGGCCGCACGCCCTTGATGTGCAAGTACACCTTGGGGTTCTGCTTCCAGTCGCTATGGAGGTGGCACCCGCCAGCCGTCGCGTCGGTCCACTCGCCCGGGAGACGCTGCGTCGAGAACGTCGGCAGCTCGTCGAGCGCGAGCGGCACGTCGCTGTCGACCTGGAGCTCGAACGTCCCTTCAGCGCCGGCTTCACCGAGCGTTGGCACGAGCATGAGACCACCGCCGTGGTCGTCGAGGAGCCACTCTTTCGGCACTTTGCGTAGAAACAGACAGCTCACTGCTGGACTTGCATAGTCTGAGATGCGGCACCACTCGTCGGGCTTCACGACGAGCTTGGGCGATGGAAACGTCGTCGCGGCACTGAGCTTTGCATCGGCATCCCTCGAGTCGTCGTCATTGCCGTCATCGTCGTCCAAACCGCCGCTGCTGGTCTTTGCGTCGCTGTCATGCTGTGTCCGCTTGGCGCTGCTACCACCAACGGTAGTCGACTTGGCAAACGGCTTGGCGACGACTTCGCCGAGAAAGTTGGTCTTTGGCGCCTTTGCATGCGCGCGCAGGATGCTCGCCGTCGTGTGGCTCGTTGCGTTTGTTGCGGCGTTGTCGTCGTCGAGCGCCAAGCGCGGGTTCGATGCGCGCACGGCTGTGACGCCAACGAGGTTGCCTTTTTCCTTGGCCGCCGCCTCGCGCTGCCGCGCCTTCACCGCGTTCGACGATGCCTTGTGCGACGTCTTACGCACAACGACTTTGATCGTCACGTATGGCCGCGCGGCCAGGAGCGCAGCGTGGCGCTTTGCACTCAACTTCGGTAAGCGGAGCCAGAACTGCGGGTTCTGGCACCACGCTGCGTTCTCGTCGCCGCCAAAGAGCGTGAGACAGAGCGGCCCGCCGGCGTTCGTCGGGTCGCCACTCTCGTCGTCGTCGTTGCGCCACTTGCCCTGGCCAGTGCACGTAAACAGTCGCGGCAGGCGCTCGACAAGCACGGGCTTGGGCGCAAAGACGCGCAGGAAGAACTCCATGTCGACCTTGGCGTTGTCCGTGTACGGGACCACAAAGTACGCGACGTTGGGCTCGAGTACGAGGTCCTCCTTGACGAGTTCGCGCTCTGGCAGCTGCTTGGGTTGCTGCTGGCTACTTGTGCCTGCAGAGCCTGGCGTCGTCGGTGGTGCCGTGTTGACTGCCGCGCCACCACTGCTGCTACTACTCAAGATGTCGTTCGTCTCGTACGAGTGCGCCTCCGCGACGATGTGGCTCCGACTGCACTCCCACACGACCGTCGCGCGCGACTCACGTTGCTTCATCACGACAAAGTTGATCGCATAGTTGTCGCCGCCAAACAGGCGAAAGTCGCGCTGTGCGAGCGAGATCAGCACACCAGGCGTGCGCTCGGCCACAGTGAGTTTGAACTGCGGGTTGCGGTGCCAGTTGGCCTCGGCGTCTGCTAGCACGCTCCACTTGGTGCGGTCGATCGGTCGCTCGAATGCGCTTCCGCCAGCGTGCGCGTGCTCGCTGTCGCTACTTGCGTGGAGCGCTGCACTGCTCGACTTGGCTGGCGCGCCAGCAGCCGTGTGGCCGAGCCACTCGCCCTGTACGCAGTACTGAAACATGTCGTCGAGCACGTGGACGACAAAGATCTCGTTAAACGTGTCGAGGAAGTCGTCCCAGATCATCCAGAAGCAGCCGTCCGTGCCGCTGCGCGAGAACTCGCATGCTACGTCGCCTCGCATCGCGTTCTCGACTTGCATGTGCTCCTCCCACTTGCTGTCGTCATTTGACCACTCGCCTTTCCACATGCCGCGGCCCCAGACGGTCTTGAGCTTGACAAATCGCAGTGTCGCACCAGTCGCACCAGCAGCTGCGGATGCTGGTGCGCTCACACCGACCTCTTTCACGTGCTGCACGACATACTGCCGATTCTTGATGATGCCTGTTGCTGTCATGTCGTACGCATTGAACGAAAGCTGCTTGAGCTGTGCCGTGACGATGCACTTCTTGCGTTTGTACCTCAGCATGCGCTTCCAGAGCGTGGCGCTGTGTGCCGCGTCGTCACCGAAGCGCAGGCGCTCGTCGTGGACGTCAATGCGATACGCACTGCCGCCGGTACAGTCGAGAAACGCTTCGAGGATCTTGCCGCTCGTTGCGCCACCGTTTGCTTCTGCAAGCACTTGGTAGCTGCCATGGAGCTTGGCATACGCCTTCTCGAGGAACGGCATGAAAACCTCGTTCTTGTTGAGACTGCTGCCGTAGAGCAGCGTGCCGGGGCTCGAACTTCCCTTTGACGGGTACCGGTCGTCGTCCTGGAGCTCGAGCGCGTACGGTACGCGCGTATCGGTCGTCACGGTCACCCACGCGCCGTTTTTGTAGAAGCGGCAGGTATAGACACCGTAGTCTTTGAACGCGTGGATCGAGTCCGACACGAACAGGTTCTCGATCAGGTTGTCGGGATGCAGCGCGATCGCTGCAAAGACACCAAGGAGCCACGCATCGCTGAGCGCGCCTTCGCGCACGATGCCGCAGCCCGACGTGCTCTTGAAGTAGTCAGGGTCGTCGGCGTACTCGGTTGGTCGGTACCAAAACACGCCACCGACCCCGTTGCCTGTCTCGTTGTGCTCGTCGCGGTCGGCATCGTCGTCCACATCGTTAGAGTTAGTGGCTGCATACTCGGGCAACTTGCTCGGATCAATGTATAGCGTCGTGAGGTGCGCAGGCGAGAAGTCTGAGTCCTCGTACAGCATCAAGTGCGTTGTGTGGCCGTTGTCGTTGCCGTCTGCATTCGCGTCGCCCTGTTCGAGTGCGAGACGGTGTTGGTTCGCGAGGAACCGGATGATCTCCGCCTCCGTCGCTGCTGCATCTGCCGCAACGACTCGGTCCTTTGCGCTACCTGGTGCTACTGCGCTTTCATGTCCACCGACACGCTCGAGCCTGCCTGCCATGTCTAGTAGAAGTGTGTCGATATGAGCGCGCGTACGCGTGCCAATACGTCACGCTCTTGCTCCTCGACCCTCCGTCTATTCTCACTTGTCGACTGCTGCTGTACGCACGAGTGTGCAGTCGTTGCTCGCCCACTTTCTATCTGTCGTCTTCACCGCCGCGAGTGCGGAATTGCGTCGTGGCGCCTACCTGCCTGTAGGGCGATCAAACGCAGTGTTGCGTGCGTGCGGAAACGGAGTGGCGTCTTTTCGTGCAATTTGCCGTTTACCCTCTCCAATTCGATCGATGCTTGTGAAACGGACAGGGATCGATTAGGAGAGGGGTGAACATTCTTTTATGTGTGCTACGATGTGTCGATGTGTAGCGGGCTTTAATTGCAAATCAAACACCACGTCAACGTTCTTAATAGCGCCGCGAATGCTAGATTGCGACGTACTGCTCCAGCAAGTGGCGTTTACTGTCGTGCATGCTAGAGTTAGTCGACGAGATACGCAATCGATATTTGCCTTGATGGAGAAGGGCTTAAGCCGACTCATCTTACTCAGGACATACAAAATGACACAGCTTTGGCGTCCACAAAATTAAACATTCGCATCATGCTGCCGAGAGCGTTGGCACATTACCGTGCTTGGCATCAAACAGTACCACAGTGTGTGCACTTTTAGGTGTTGTCCTCGCACGCGATGATGAGGAGGCGACAAACGTCTCTGCATTCGCGAAGATTCCGGCTTGCTTTTATTTGTAGTGAAATGCCGAAACTAGGATAAAATGCGACTTACAACAAATTGGACAAATAGGACGCAGCTGTAAATAACTTACTTCATTACGAAATATTACATTATATTACCTAAGAGTGCCAGTAATAGCGCAATGCTACGGATAATTATGTAGCAAGATAATCTGCGATGGCGGCTCGTCAAACACACGCTGCCGACACTGCTCGGCGGTCTCCATGCGCGCGTCGGCGGCAGCAGCAACGACAATGACAATGACAATGACAATGACAATGGCGCGCCGTTCTTCCTCGGCGACCAGCTCACAGTCGCGGGCCTCGCGGTCTTTGACGTGCTCACGAACGTACTGCTGCCGAAACAGCAGCACGAGCTCCCGATCGACTATGCGCGCGCGTTTCCCAAGCTCGTGACGCTAACGGAACGTGTGGCCAACGAACCAGCGATTGCCGAGTACCT